>CABHPQ010157898.1:60718-86363 GCA_902168405.1 Peromyscus aztecus | reverse complement strand
GTTGACTCTTCCTGCAGACTCTGCACATGTAGTCAATGTCCATACTTTCTCTGATCATGCTATGGAGTCACTTTGCTAAGTGCCTTATATTCATTCCCAACTCATTTGGTTCTGTTTTTAAAGAATATAATATCTTCATTAATTCTTTGAGAATTTCTTAAATGCATACAATGCATTTTGATCATATTTATAACAATTCCCCTCCTTAACTTCCCCTAGATCCACCCCCAAGTGTTCCACATGCTCCCAACATTATGCTTCTCTCTGTTTCTCACTATGTGTTTCTCTCTGTCTCTGTCTGTCTGTCTGTCTGTTTGTCTGTCTTCTCTTATAGCCTATGAAGTCCAGTTTGAGCCATCATGTAATCATGGCTGCTTTAGTCATCCACCAGAGCCTGGTTAACCTACCAGAAGCCACGCACTTAAAGAATACAAACTGGCACCCCGAGAAGGAGGTCCATTGTCAATAGCTCCTCAGCTAGGTGTGGAGACACAACTTATGAACTCCTGCCACTTCCAGGCTGGAATGTTGACTGGCTTCATCATGTGCAGGTCTAGTTCCGGCAACCACAGTGGAGACAAGTTCATGATTTCAAGAGTTCAGTCATGTCCAGACACGTTTTCACTATGGTCTTCCTCAGTCTCTGGCTCATATAATCCTTCTATCCCAAACGGTGCCTAGGCATTACAGGAAGGAGTAGTAATATGTGTCATTTGTCGCTAAGCGCTACACAGACATCTATTTTCTGCACTGTGACAAGTTGTGAGTTTCTGCATTAACCACTGTCCACTATACAAAGAAACCTCTGTGATAATAATCTGAATACTGCATTAATCTACAGGTACAGAGATATGAATTTGATATGTATTTGGTACTATGGCCATTTAGAAAAATAATAGTAGTAGTTTTGTTCCTAGGACTCCAGTCATGCAGGAAATAGGACAGACAATCAACACACGGGACTTTGGAAATTCAAGAGCTTCTGTATTGCAAAGCAAGCTATTAATCAACTGGAGAAGCATCCTACAAAAGGCGGGGGGGGGGGGGGGAACTGTCCAGTGTCTAGAATATACAAAGAACTCAAAATACTAAACAACAAGAAAACAAACAACCCAATTAAAAAGGGAGCCATGTAACTGAACAGAGACTTCTCAAAAGAAGAAATGCAAATTGCTAAGATTTTTTTTTTAAGTGATCACCATCTTTAGCCATCAGGGAAATGTAAATTAAAACTATTTTGAGATTTCGTCTTGCCCAAGCCAGAGTGGCTAAGGCAAAAAAAAAAAAATAACAGATGGTGGCATGGATGTGGGGAACTGAGAACCCCTCAAATACTGTAGATATAAGTACACATTGCCATTACGTCCACTAGTCATTATAGAAACCACTGCTGCAGTGCATTAGTTTGATTTCTATTGGTTTGATAAAACACCATGATCAAAAGCAACTTGAGGAGGAACGGGTTTATTTGACTTTCTGTCTAACAGTCCATTACTGAGGGGAGCCAAGGCAGGAAATCAAGCAGGGCAGAAAGTTGGAGGCAGGAACTAAAGCAGAGACTGGAGGAATGCTGCTACTATCTTGTTCTCCATGGCTTGATCATCTTGCTTTCTTATTCGAGCCAGGTGACACTCGGAGGAGGCTAGCCCCTCTCACATAAACCATCAATCAGGAAAATGCTCCACCAACTTCGCTATGGACCAATCTGATAAAGGTATTTTCTCATTTGAAGTTCTTATTTGAGATTCACTCTTTCCAGAGGGAAAGACTTCAGCTTGTGTGAGGTTGACAAACTATCTATCTATCTATCTATCTATCTATCTATCTATCTATCTATTTATTTATTATTTTTATTTTTATTTTTTAGAGACAGGGTTTCTCTGTGTAGCTTTGAGCCTTTCCTGGAACTCACTCTGTGGCCCAGGCTGGCCTCGAACTCACAGAGATCCGCCTGCCTCTGCCTCCTGAGTGCTGGGATTAAAGTTGTGTGCCACCACTGCCCAGCTTGACAAACTATCAATCATAGGAAGTTAAAAAAAATAGAAATAGAACTGTCACATGACCCAGCTGTAGCACTCCTGGATGAAACACAGGCAATAGCTAGGACATGCAGGTAGATGAGGTGTCCATCAAGTGATAGAAGAGATGATGAAATGTGGTGCATATAAACAATTGAGTTTTATCAGCTATGAAGAAAAACAAATTTGGGAAATTTTCAGGTAAAGGATAGAACAGGAAAACATATTGAATGAGTTCACTCGGACCCAGAGAGACAAATGCTGCATGTTTGCACTCCATGTGTGTATCTTAGCATCAAGTCTTCAGATTTTTGTTTAACATGGGGAACTTGTCAAATCCAGAAACTACAGAGGTGCCATTGGTGGAGAGAAGGATAAAAGACTTAAGGAGAAGGATAGTGGAGCATGGATTAGATGAAGTAAGGGAGGAAAGTAATGGGAAGGGAGTTTTAAAATTGTGTGAAGGATGGGAGGTTAGGGCACAGGAGGGCATAGGCAGATGGATGAGTAATACTAATGATGCTTGAAATAGCCATGTGAAACCTATTTTATAAGATTCATATATATTCATATAAAGGCATTGAATTGGAATGCTCCTCACAGAAGTCACAGGTTGGCAAATAAAATCCCAGTGTCAGGTTTTAGATAGTTTCCCTCTGGTTGTTGGTCAAGGGTGTCCAAAATATGCCCCAAACAATGCATGTTCTTGACATGGTGGTCACTGCTACAGCTTCAGGGTATGATTCCATTGCTGAAGATACCACAGGACATGAACAGATTGATTTAGTACTGACCATGAAGTTTCCTCCAAGGGGGCTAGCTTTCATAGTACCTGGAAGTGCTACACAGACTGTTGGGGCAAAAGTCACCAACAGTCTTACTGTACTGTGAGCCATATGAGCTATGATAACCACTAGTATGGAAAGATACGCTCATGGGTATAAGGGTGGCATAAATGTCAGGGAGTAACCAACTGCTTTCTGGTTAGATTTATGGCCTGCTCCATATAAGAAAATGCATGCCTAATACTGCAAATTTGGGCAAGAGCCCATGACTGGAGGAGGGTTTGAACCAAGGAATGCACCTATGACTATCAATTCTAACATGAACCCACAAGATAGATTCTTTTACTTAATTCCATTTTGTGAGTCAAGAAACCAAGACTTGAAGTGCTTAATCAGTGTATTTCAAATTGAAACAAATGGGAAGGGGTAGAACTGGGATTTAAGGTAAGACTGTAAACTATATTTTTGTTTTGTTTCAGTTTTGGTTGACTCAGTATTGGTGTTGGGAGCTGAACCCAGAACCTTTTGCATACTAAGCTAATGCACATACATTGAACTCTATCTGCAAACATTTAAGCAGGCTATGGGTAGACCCCAGTTTCCAAATTGTACTCACTGCTAAACACTACATCTTCATCATCTGAGCATTGCTTTCTCAAAAGTCTCACTGGGGATAAAGGTGGAAATCTCTTATGCAAATGGATTAGAAACAAACTCTTAATTATATGTCCTTATATTTCTTTCATGTTTTACTTGTTATTGCACATTCTGTCAAAGCCATAAAATATTTCATACTGACTTTAAATGTAAAGGCACTTGAGGGGATGTGGCAGATGGAAACTAGAGTTAGATGATAGTCTTCATTTTCTAGTTAGGGTTATCTCAAGAAATTGAGTGGGATAAAACATAAAGTCAGGATCGAAATTGACAGTAATCAATGTGAACTAGGCATTTGTTATGTTCCAACTACTTATCAAATTTATGTAACTGATTTTTTTCTCAAATCCGTGAGGAATTTTTATGAGCCCAAAAGGGTTACATATAGCATATTATATAACATATTATATAGCATATTATATGCAGCATATTATATAGCATATTATATGGCTATATACAGCATATTATATAATGTATCCAAATTCATATATTTGTATTTTATGAATGCAATAATCAAAATCAAGCAGCATATCCTTACAGACCAAGTTCCCTTCTCCTAAGATATCTTGACTCTTGGGAGGTAGCTTCTGCTCACTCAATAGGTTTCTATGGCCAAACAGGAGACAAAGCATAGGGGTTGTTAGGATCCAACCCTATGGACTGCTTCAAGAAGATGTACATGGTGAGAAAGAAGGATCGAGATTATTCTTCTGGGTGTAGGTATCCAGTTTGACCAGCACCATTTGTTGAAGATGCTGTTTTCTACACAGTTTATTATTGGTCTCTCTGTTGAAATTCAAGTGTCTCTAGGAGTATGGGCTTCTATGTGGGTCCTCAATTCTACTCCATTGATCCATATGTTTATTTTTATGCCAGTACCATGCTGCCTTTTCTATTATAGCTCTTTGTGTCTTGAAGTCTAGGATGGTGATACCTCCATCAATTGTTTGTCCATTTGTTTGTTTATTTGTATATTGTTCGGGATTATTTTAGCAATCCTGGATCTTTTGTGTTTTCATATGAAATTTAAGAATTTTTTTTCAATTTTTGTGAGGAATTGATTTTGAATTTTGATTGGGATTGCAGTGAATCTGTGTACTGGCTTTGGTAGAATGATCATTTTCACAAACTTAATCATAACAGTGTATGGAATGAGAGGTCTTCCATCTTCTGATATTTTCTATCATTTATCAGTATGTTAAAGTTTTCATTACACAATTTTTCAACTTCCTAGGTTAAATTTATTTCAGCGTATGTTATTTTTAAGGATATTTTGAATTATATTGTTTCTCTGCTTTGTTTCTCGGTATGTTACTATTACCTGATTATGATCAGAAGAGGGGGACTGTCCTATAGCCAATAATCTCAAGGAGGTAAAACAGGTGGACTAGGATTTCAGAGCCAACCAAGGGTATATAGTGAGACTTTGTTATACAAAAACACCATCAGTTATTCTTGAATTCTCAAAATGTATCTTAGGAATAATATAAACGTAAATATTCTGCCATTCTTTTTTTATCATTTTTCTACAAAAGTATGTCAGAAGTCCACTGCTGAGGAACTTAGGTTTAATCTCTAAATGAAGTACTTCAAATTATTTACATGGACATATGTTTTTTTCTGCTTTATTCTTTTCCTTTTCTTTGCTTTAATAGCATATGTTCTATTTTCCCAGTGTTATGCCACATCCTGTTGTTAAGATGCATCACAGCTTATTTAGCTAGACATACCATAGCAATTTAGAGTGTGTTCAACAGAGGAACTTTCCTGCTACTGAAAGTTTACTTTCCAGAAGCATCATAGGAAAGACCTTTCATGAACACTACAATAAATTCTTACAATGTATTTTTAAAACAATAATACCTATACATATAGGTACAGAGTTGAAATAAGTATAGAATGTTCACATTAACATTAACTGTCATCATGAATGAGAAAAATATATGTATGAGTAAATATTAAAGCCAATTTGTCACTCTTCAATAAAAATCATAAAATAGAAATCCTAAACTTCAAAACTTCACATAGTATCAAAAATGGAATTTAAATGTTTCAGAAAAAAGCAATATATAAAGTTAGCATGAACTTCCCTGAAAAATAAATCCCAGAGACTATCAAAAATGTGAATGTTCTCCAAAGAAAATCATATCTGGACACATTCTGACAGAATTTTTAAATTACTATGCCCTGCTTAAATCTGGGTAGAACATATATTCATAATAGAAGAAAAGGAAAAGACAATCCCAAGTCTCCATTCTCCAAATGTAAGGAACTGAAAGTCATAGAAGTAGAATTTGTGAGGTTTCTAAAAGGCAAATTTTAATGATATTAGAAATTGAGTTGATAAAATATTCAGATAAAGATGCAAAATTATTCATATAACCTATGCAACTGATGTAGAAATAAATAAACTACCTACTTTAAGTAAAAATAAATCTAATGTAAGGAAATAGGTGTTTCTAGTTCTTGTTTTGGGATTCTCATAATAAAGCATCCTGACATGTACACACTTCACATGCCTTTCTTTGATACAGTGTTTGTGAGTGGGAAATGACTGGCTGGCAAGACAATCATCACTTTTCCCAACTACTGTGCAAATATGAGCAGTCATGCAACCCAGCCTTACCAGTGAGACAAGATCATAAGTGGCATATGTCATTTAGGGACTGAGGATTTTTTTTAAAGATTTATTTATTATGTATACAGTATTCTGTCTGCACACTAGAAAAGGATATAGATGGTTGTGAGCCACCATGAGGTTGCTGGGAATTGAACTCAGGACCTCTGGAAGAGCAGTCAGTGCTTTTGACCCCTGAGCCATCTCTCCAGCCCTGGAACTGAGGATTTTAAGGAGCATATGTACTTCCCACAAAATCTGTCTTTATTTTTTCAACTGAATATAAAAGAGAATGAGATGTGTGGGATAACAAAGCCATAAAGTATAAAGAAAGTGTCTCCTAAGTAATAATATGGGCACTGAACTTAAAACTATAAACAGAAGAAATGAAGTGGAACATCAGGCTTGTTGCTTTTGCCTAATTAAAACACAGCACAACAGTGTTAGTTTAATTAATCATGGTCAAACCTCCTTGACTTAAAAAAAAAAACCTCTTGTCACAACTAAGATGCTCTACCTTACAGAGTCCCTCACCAGAATCTTTGACCCCCGTGGATCAGGAAGTTGTATCTGCCTCTAAACTTAGAGAATACTGGTGAGGTGAAACCTTGAAACTGAAGTACCAGGCAGCAAAAACATCTTCTGGGAGCATCAGGAGCAACAGCAGTGAAATAGTCCAGCCACCTCCCCACAGCTCGCTAACAACTTAAACTGACTGACACCCAAACTTGACGCTACAAGAGACTCTAAAACATGGCTCTTTGAGAAGCTTTTTAACCACTCCAGCACAGTAAGGGATGGAGTGAAGAAATGAGCTCAGGCGCTCCTGAGTTCTTGACTAGCACTACTCTAGGAGTGCAGTGCTGTACCACAGAAACACACGGAGTGCAGTGTTGTACCACAGAAACACACGGAGTGCAGTGTTGTACCACAGAAACACACGTGTGCACACAGGACTAGAAAAAGATCCATTGAAATAGGAGGAGCAGCTTCCCTCAAACTAGGATAGCATTGTGATTTTAGCTTCATTTCTTTGTTTTCCGTATTTTCTACAATAGATATGCAATACTTTCATAAATAAACAAACATAATGGTTTTTCATGAATAATAATATAACTTGACAATTTTATTTTAGAAATTTAGTTTTCCATTTCTTGCTATAATCACACCACAGAAAGGCTCAGAAAGATGTGAAATGAAAAAAAATTTATTAAATTAGTCATGGGTCATGCTGTCTTTTTGTTGTTACATCATGAACTGTCCATGAATCACTTGGCCCCGTAAGTAAACTGGAAATTACCCTACACACAAGAGTTGTTGTGCTCTTTACAAGTAAGGATATTCCTAAGTAGATTATTGATTAATATAAGTAGTTGTTTCCATTAGTAGCAATAAAATTTTCAAAGACCTTGTTAATAAAGGTAATAAAATATTAAGAAGCTGGGCGGTGGTGGCGCATGCCTTTAATCCCAGCACTAGGGAGGCAGAGGCAGGCGGATCTCTGTGAGTTCGAGGCCAGCCTGGTCTCCCAAGCGAGTTCCAGGAAAGGCGCAAAGTTACACAGAGAAACTCTGTCTTGAAAAACCAAAAAAAAAAAATATTAAGATGACAAGAATATAGGATGCTGTTCTAATAACAGATGTAGAAGTAAAAGAATTCAGATAATTTTTTAAAATATGTGTATTTACAGATGCATGACTATGTGTAAATTTATGAGTGTGAAAGTGCTTATGTGTGTGTGGGAGAGAGAGAGAGTGAGAGAGAGTAAAACATCCAACTTAGAAAAGAAAGGGGTTTTAACAGAGATTTCCAATGCAAAAGCTGACTTACTATTTTCTTCTCAGTTGGGCAGACAGGAAAAGTATAAAAAAAAATGGTCAGTTGATGATTAAGTGTTACCAGTTCTAGAGTTTCAAGTATGCAAAGCAAATTGTGGTTTTGCTAGCAACATTCAGAATTCATTTTTCTGCCATCATTTATCTCTATCGCATATCAAATGTTCTATCTTTCCAGCCAGCCAGCCTGATAAAATGGAAGTGAAGAACCACCAGTGGTGTTATAAATGAAGTACTTAGGAGCTTGCAGTAATAGGAGATATTAATAATAACCCTAATGAAAATTTGTAGCAACTCAATTTATCATTTGAAAAAGTAGCAACAAATGTTATTTTGTGCTGTTGTCAAGAGCTCAGAGAGAATATCCATTAATTAAAAATGGATAAGTACAGCACTGTAGTGTTTATAAGCGTCACTAAGATAAGTAAGTATATAGCAAGTTGCCTATTAATGTTCCCAATCATTAATACTTCCTTAGAAGTTTTTTCTAGAGAACTAGAAATATTAAATACATCCCTTCCATTCCTGCAGTAGATATAACCATTACCATGGCAGCTAGTCCCAAGTCTTCTGTGTTTCATAATGTTGTCCCTCCTTGTCAAGCCATAGTATACACCTGACTCTCCATCCTACTTCAACATCTCAGGAAAGGCACTAATGTGGCTTCTGCAGTTTGGTCACACAAGGCCGTTTCCCTGGAGTGCTCATGCTGGAAACAGTGTTGTTCTGTGCATTGAGAAGGCTGAGTTCCCATGTGTCTGCTTGTGGTGTTCTGGGCAACAGTCACACATGACTTTCCGGTCAACTCATCCCAAGGACCAACATGTAATAGGGGTAACTGCCAGATGTTGCCGTGCAGTCAGTTCCTACTCTTGAGTCTTCAGCAGAGGTTGAGTGTGCTCTAGATGCTGTTTCCCTTTGTAAATGGTAGTTTCCAGTTCTCTCATGCATTATTTGATGTGACCATACTTTTAATAGTTTGCTGTAAAGCAATCATTACAATGAAAGCAAAGGAGGAATAAGTTCTGAGACCACACTTAGAAGAGAGTAAAAGGGAAATAACACTGTCTAAAAGCTGAGTTAGAGACAATGTTCATGGAGTTGATGATCAAGGCCAGTCATTACTCCTTGCACAGAGGGTTGTGTGCTTGGGGGAGAAGTGTCCCTTCATGAATTCAATATCAACCCTGGGAGTCCTTGGTTCACTTACTAGCCATTTGCCAAACATTTCTCCCTTAGTGTTTTACCAATAGAGTGAAGTCTGCACATTATCTATTAAAAATCTTAAAACTCTCCACCTCCCTAGGGGGGAAAAAACATTCTATTCATTCTAGTTAATCATAAGCTGCTACTATCTCCCCAGTTTCTCAGGAACTACGTCCCAGACTTAATCATTTACCTCTACCTAACGTCTAATTTGACTTGCTTAATGCCTTTGGATGTTTCTTTTCTCTCAATCTCTGTCTGCTGTTTCTATGTTGAAGTCACCTTTTTTGTTCAAACTCTTACAATTGGCTTATTTGGTTTTCCTGTCTTTAATATTGCTCTTTGCTTCTATCCGTTCTCCCCAGTGGTGATTAGAATTATCTTCATGAAGGTAAATACAGTCCTTGCCTACTTAAGAAATAGAAACCTTCTCAATAACCTTAGCATGATGCCCTAAATTCCTAAGAGGTTACTGCTTTGCTCAGTTTATTTCCCATATTGCATTTCAAACTCTTTTCTAACACTGACTATCTTGTTGATTTGAAACAGAGATTTTCTCTCACCTTGATCTGCAACTTTATAAAACCTAGCTCTCTGTCTCCAATGTTGTCCTTATATTTTTCTCAGCTGTCCATTTTTTCTCCCAGTATAGAAGTCACTCAAATGGAGTTTCCTCCAACTTCCTTAAGAAAAACCATGCTTGCATTCTTACCCATAATTGAAATATGTCTTTGTACACCACAATGTCTAATACAGTATATATCCTATAAGCATAACATTTTACTCTTCAAGTAGTCAGGTGAAAAAAACACATGAATCAACAGTGAAATGAAGCTGATTAGAAAGCCTTTCTATGGATAGATATTTTACCTTTAATGCTATTCTAGATACATTTTAAAAGATCGTCTTAAGGAAGGGATGCATTTTACACAGGTAGAATGATGAGATGAGAGCTGAGAAGAAAGGAATAAGGAAGCTTATGGGAAGTGTCCATCCATATGGACTGGGGTTGGGGAAGCTGGTCAGGTATTAGAGTACTGAGAAAAAGAGGGGGAAGGACACAAGTTTTAAAGGCACTCGTGTAGGAGAGATTGAAGTCAGCACAGAACAAGCTGTTTTATATTGGCATGCAGAAAATGTTGGGCAGTGTGGTGAGGCATGAAATGAGTAGTAGATGCTGCTAAAATTACCCAAGTTCACCTGTGTTACAGGTTTGGAAAACTACTCCCTTCATTTTTAAATACCAATCTAAAATATTAGATTAAGTATTTAATTTTGTTATGCAAAACAACAAATCCAATATTGGATCTGCTTTATTAGAAAATATATCTAACCATATATTTAGACAGGAATATGGATGTGTTCTACAAAACTCCTTTTAACAGAATAGTATTTTAGTTCATTAAAATAAAAACATTTCTTCTCAAATGTAGTGCAAGAAAGCACAATTTTAAATAAGGAAGGCCCATGAAATTATTTGCAAACATAACTACTATACAACAAAAATAAATAGAACTCCAAGAACCCTTCACTTTCACCTTTCATTTGGGGAAATGAATCTGTTCAGCTCTGAATGTTGGGTGTTTTAATTTCCTTTTTAATAATATGATATGTTTTTGAAATTAGGTGACAGAGAAATTGTTCAAGTGACATGAACAAGAATGGCAATTTCTAGGTCTCATAGAGTTATGAGGAATAAAAAATGAGAGCAGAAATGATTCTGCACATTTAAGGAACAGAGAGTGAGATGAGCAAGAAAATAATTCAGTGAGTACAAGAGGTTTTCAGGCAAATTTGTGATGTATAAATTTGAAAATTTTATGAATATGCAAACTGGTGGCAGTTTGTCATGTTTTAATGACATATAAAATAATATATAAAAATATAAAATAGTATGATAGCTGTAGTCTGACCTAAAGGAAGTCCAGAGAAAGGGAAAGCCTGTGGAAAAATATGAAAGTGCTAGAATAAGAAATAATTCTCCCATAGAGAAGTCTGTTTCAGCCTTCATCAGAAAAGCTTCCTCCTGCAGTAGATGGGGACAAATACAGAGAAGCTTAATTGAACAGTGTTCAGAATCAGAGAGCTTGGAATACTCAGCCCTAAATGGTATGCCTTCATCCAAACCCCTCGGGGCTCATGGAATTCTGCAGAAGAGAAAGCAAAAAAGTTGTAAGAACCAGCGGAGATAGAGGACACCAAGAAAGCATAATAGGACTGGTAAACACACGAACTCACAGAGACGGTGGCAGCATCACAGAGCCCTCACAGGTTCAAGCCAGATGGTCTCTCCGCACAGAGATTGGCAAGTAGACATGAGCTCCCATCCCTATTATCTCCAACCGAAAACCTCTCACTAAGGAAAAATTGGTTTTCTCTGATGGAGTCTCACTGAATATCCAAACCACGCTTAAAGGTAGGTCCCATGCATACCCAGCAGTAGATGGCCATCAGAAAACCACCTCACTGGTATTTTTGTAGACCTTTTATCTCATATTGCTTTGTTTGGGACTTTTTGTAAAATCTTACTGGTCTTTTGTTTTTATATTATGGTTTCCAATTTTGTGTTTTTATGGGGGTTTTTTTTGTGTGTGTGTGTGTGTGTGCTTTGCTGTGTATGTGTTTCTTGTGCTTTTTCTTTTTTGTTATTGCTGTTGTTCATTTTTATTTATCCTGGCTTCTTTGGGTTTGCTTGACTGTTGACTTTTAAAAGAGAAAGAAGCCATGGAGTGAGAAGGGTGGGGAAGTAGGAGGATCTGGGAAGAGAAGAGGGACGTGAAACCTTGATCAGCATACATCATGTAAAAAAAAATTACGATCAATAAAAAGGAAAAAAATAAAATTTAAAAAAAGAAAGATTTATAACCTCGAAATTTTTCACCTACAATTGGTAATTGTCAGGACTGGGGTAAATTATATAGTGTGATTAGTCTGAGAGCTTGAATGAGCATTATTATAATTTTAATTCCTGCTGAGTCTCACTGCCATGTGAAAATATTACCAGCACAGTATTCCAGGTTCAGATGTCCTTTCCCATGAATTGTCCATTTAAATTCTCCAAAATCCCCTCCATTGCTTTGCTGAATCATATAAAGCAACTCTAAGTAGCAACTTTGTGCTCAACTAAATTAAAATTATCATTGTGATGATCAAAAAAGATTAACACCTTCAATAAGTGGGGGTTTTTATGTCAACCAAAATTGGAATTAATAGATATTTAGTTAATCTTAAGATCATGAACTAACATTATTTTGAATTACTTCACAGTCAATACATTTCTGGGAGCCCTGTCAGCCCAGATGGGAAGTTTTCATTTTAGTCTATATGCATATTTATGTACTGACTTATGTGTACTGTAGACTTTTTTAGGCAGATAGTTAATAATAGGATTCTTTCTGACTTTTTCAGACATGCTTGCTGTTATTTTGCCCTCCCGTCCCTTCTTCTGTTTGTCTCCTTCCCCTCCCTAACTAGCGCTCCCCGTTTCCCCCTTCAGATCACTTGTACTGTCCCCCCACACACACACCTTATTGCTTCCCAAACTCCCTCCCCGGGCAGTAGTCTGTTTTTCCTTCCCTGGCTTCTGCAGTTACGCCAGGCGAGAAGACGCAGAGCTCCAAACCTCTGATGAGAGAGAACAAGTGACATTTCTCTTTCTGGTCCTGGGCTACCTCACTCAGTATGGTCCCTTCTAGTTCTGTCTATTCACCTTCAAAGTTCATGACTTCACTTTTCTCTACAGCTGGCGTATACAATTTTGTGCACAGCTCATTTTCATTTTCTATTCAGTGGTTGAAGGACATTTAAGTTGTCCCATTTCCTAGATATTGTGAAATGGCTGAGCAAGTAACTGTGGAGTAGAATATAGAGTCATTTGGGCATATGTGTAGGAATGGTGTAGCTGAGTCTTATGGTAGAATTATTTTATATTTCTGAGGACTCTCCACACTGGTTTCCAGAGTGGCTCGATTAATTTGCAATTTAGAATGTTTTTGTTCTATTGTGATACTATAGAATAGCCAGCAGCTAACATGCTAAAAGGTAAAAATTAATCTGGGTTATAATGTTCATAATCATTTTTAAGAAATGTGAAAATGCATAATGGAAAGAGACAGGTATATAAGTGATGAATGGATATTGGTTCATTATGTGACAAAATAATAATTTAGTTCTAAAATAAAAAATATGCCATAATGTAAAAGAAATAATAAAATAGGAATTTAAAACTCTGCTCCCTAAGTACAGAAGGTCTATGAAGTAAACCTCATTTGCCAGGGTTTAGAAATAGTGAATTTGGAAGGAAGTTCTAATAAAATTACTGGCTCACTCACAGGCTCATGCTTAGCTGACTTTCTTTTTGATTGTTTATTTTTGTTATTTTATTTTATTTTTTTTTAAAAGACAGGCCTTGGCTGGCCTGGAGATTACAATGAAGACCAGGCTGGCCTCAAACTTACAGAGATCTGCCTGCCTTTGCTTCCTGAGTACTGGCATTAAGGGTGTGTACCACCATGCCTCACTTGAATTTTTAATAAATCTCATGAGCTTATTGGTGAAGAAAAGTATATATACATCTTGTTGCATTCTGTTATAAAGATAATAAAAAAGTCTGAAAGTATTCTTTTTTATGAGGGTCACCAGGTGATATTCTGATCAAACAGCAATGCTTTTATCATCCAGCAACTAGTTTCTGGCATGCATTTAAATCATTTTAGATCATATATATTGTTTATTGAAAAACGTTTTATTTCTTACTAACAGTCTCTATTGGTTGCTATTTTCAAATATTCCCCATAGCAAACATTATAAAGTATTTACATAAGTTTGCAACGTACATCTTCTCATAACTCTTCAGGATTTTGTCTATTATAAAAATCAGGCTTCATGTGCTAACTAATAAATATGATTATATTTATGTTGTGTCTGAGTTTTCCTATTATTATGATCTTCTGTTAAAGTTCTCTCTCACTCTCCTCCCCTCCTCTCTCCCTCCCTTCCTTCTCCCATGTGTATATGTACGGTATTAATAATCAACTCCACAGCTTCCTACATCTCCTACATGCTATTCAATCACTGAGCCATATCTCCAGCATGTCACTTCATTTTTAATGAAGTATATTTAAAAATGAGTAGATATGTTTCATCTTCTCCAGATGTCTGATTAGTTCAATATGGTTAGTTAGGATTACTTTACTCTTTACTGACAGTTTTGAGGGGGGAAATGCCAGCCCTTTTAGGATATTGTGCGAGTGTATGTGTGTGTGTGTATGTATGTGTTTATGTGTACATATATATCCTACATATGTATACCATATATGTACAAGAGATTAACCTACATTTGTTATAGATTTACAGTTTTAATAATTAAAAATGTGTTCATGATCAAAGGCTACCAAAGTTATAGTCAATAAATTTATTGTAATATATCTTCTTCAGATTTAAATACTCACTTAGCTATTATTAACCTATAAATATTGATTATATTCAAATGCCCTTAATAGTATGAACTAAAACATCTGGAACCTATTAATGTCTTCATTCTCTCAAGATATTTATTGAAACTCTGCAAATTATTTATATTTTATGACTCATGAGACCAGACTATTCTCTCCCATTCTAATATTTTTGCCTATTATACAGCAAAAAAATTGCAGGCATTTTTTTTTACCTATACAAAGCTTTTAAATTTTTGCTACATGTTTCTACAGGTTATGGTCTGGAAAATTAATGGCATGCTTAGAAGAAGCATTGGATGACTGTAGGTGAGGATGATGGCATCCATTGGCTTGGCCAGTGCTCTTACAAGAGCAAATCTCCTGGCTCAAGCTTCTTAAATCGTTACCTGGGCTGACTTACCAAACTTAATTGGAACTTCCAGGGTAATCTTGGTCTAAAAGTAGATGACGCCATGGGGATGGATTGTTGAGATCAAGTTCAACCAAAGGAAAATCAATGAACTAGCACTCTGTCATAGTCCCTTTACGCCACTATAGAAAACACCACTGAATGTGGAAACGACTTTGTAACTAAATTGCCTTATATTTTACCAATGTGTAAAAAACTAAATATTCTAGAGTAGAGATCGGTCAAGAAAGACTCTGGACATGAACCTCTGGCATCATCAGACATATTCATGTACATTTACAACTACATATATTCACACCATACATATGCAAAATGTGTAATCTCTTTCACAATGATAAAATGAATGTCAAATTTCTAACTATGGCAGAGCCAAAATTCATGTTTAACTGGATCAGATAAGTACACTATCAACAAGGAAGGATTATGCTTTACATGTGGAAATGATGCCAACAAATTCCCTCCCAGAAAAGCTGCCTGATTCCTGCCCCACAGCATATAAAGTCTCACTTTCCCAGTGGTAAAGAAGGTGACTTCTGTTAGGCCAGAGGCAGCCATAAAAGCAACCTCTGAGAAAGTTAAGTCTCATATAGTAACAGTCTCTGCAGGACAAAAAAACAGGCAGCAGAGCATGGGATGGATCTGAGTTCTCAGTAGACTTGGTCAGAACAATAAAATTCCTATAACATAAACATAGCAGTGGACAATGAGGGATGGAAGGAGATGATAAGATGGGATAGTAGGAGCAAAGTCAGTCAGTACTTGTCACTCCTTCCATCGATAATAAACACTTCTCATGCCACATGACCTTGAAAAAAAATAAAATAACAGAACTTGTGACTGGTTTCAATCCTTTTTCCCCAAATAATAAAAACTTGAACATTCTATATTAATCTAGAATCATTAACAAAACTATTTCCCTCTAATGTTTTCTATAAATATTAAGGCTACATTGTATCCTTTATGACTGTAACAGTTGTATCTCAAGGTTATTTTCCACTTTGAACGAATTTATATGGACTCAAATATCCATTAAATGTTATTGTCAGGGTTCAGTGTTGGGGTTCATCCCTGACCTATCGAAGGGTCCCTTGAAGCGGGGAGTGAGGAATTGAGAAACGTTAGGTAGTAAATATAGAAGTAGATGAAGAAAAATGATAGAAACACAGGATAGCTTCAGGAGGGCCCTGTATCAACACCCAGCAGCCTCAACTTTATTTCTAATGGGCTTTTTGTACACTAGCAAAGGGAGAGGCAGAAGACCTCCCCCTTTCAAGATCAAAGCACAACATACAACCAAGTGCAGACCCTTCAAAAAAGCTGGTAACTATGCCCCATGGTAAAGCATCTTGTGATTAGGCCTTGAAATATAAGATACCTGGTAACCATTCCTTTGAACCCTGTTATGCAACCTTGGGGAGAAACATAAACTCTGACTCTCTGACCTTGAGTCAAACCACAAGTTGAAATCTCTGTGGGCTCCCACACTTCATGGAATGTTTTCTTTTGAAATAGTTGCTGCTTTTATTTACTTTTTGTTTGTTTGCTGAGCCAATCTGTATGAGTCAGCTTTCTCCTGTGAGGGCAGAGTACTTCATAAAACAGCTTAAGGAAGAAATAGGTTTTTGACTTACAAATTTCAGTGATTTCAGTCCATTCTCAGCTGGATCCTTTGCCTTTAGACCTCTGACAAAACAGAAACATCATGAGGAAGAGTATGGCAAAGAAAAGTAGATCAACTCATGGAAACTATGGAAGTAAAAAGGGGGAAATTAGAGAGCAGGAATACTTGGGGAATCAAGAATGAGATGTCTTACCGTAAGTCTCATCATCTGAATTTTCATAACCTCTTAATAGGTCATTCAGCTACGAATTCAACAATGGATTATTCAGTTGGTAATTCATTCACTCTCACTTCTGGATATTGCTGCATCAGGGATCAAGCCTTCAACACACTGGTATTTGATAGACATTCCCGTTCCAAACTGTAACATTCTGCCCTGGCACAAAAATGTTCCTGTTCATCTAACAGTACAAAATTCATTTAGTCCTTCTCAAAAATTTCCTCAAATCTTTGCAGTTCTGACATTGTTCACAATCTCAGTGTTCTTTTGAAACTCAAGAAAAATAATTAGCTGTGAGCTCCTATAAAATAAAATGAAAAGTTGTATACTCCCAATATACACTGGCTGGAAGGCAAGCATCCCCTTTCTGAAAGAGAAGAAAGGAAAAGTAGCGTAAAGAATTGGAGTAAAGACAGATGAACAACCAACCTCCCATGTCAGCATCCGGAGCAGGTGGCATCAGGACATGAGTTCTGACCTCACCCTATGGCCTTGCTAGGTGCAGTCTTCAGAGGCATTTGGGGGCTGTCACTACTCACCGCCTGTGACTTTCCTGGAAAGAGGTTTCCTGTTGTTGGTCTGCTAACTTCCTAAGATTTCCACTAGATCTTCAGCTTCACCTCCACAGTTTTACCCTGTGCCGTCTTAGGGGCTGCCTGCAAGGAATACAATCCTTGTACACAGTGTCCAAATTCCTTTGGAAAGCTTGGCAAAAATCTCCATGACCTCAAGGCAAAGTATCTGACTGCTTGTTAGCGGTAATAAAGTCTTCAGCATCACAGCCTCCGAGGCCAAAGGCTTAAATGTGCTTCTCTTCTAGTCAAATTATGAGTTCTAAACATTTGTGCCCAGGCTTCAGGGCCTTAATTTGACTGAAAATTTAGTTGAACACAACAGCAATCCCATGGCACACCGTAAGTGTATTCTTCTCTTGAACTTTTCTTTCAGATTAATTAGTCTATCATCTGTAAACTCACTCTTTCACAATAAAATATCAGGAGACATACAAAGTTTTCCAAGATTTTTGCCACACTATAACATGAGTGGCATTTCCTTCTAGTTCTAAACAGTCTTCACTGACATCTGAAACCTTGCAAAACTAGCTTTAATTCTGTGCATTCTGAGGAATATTTAGTCTTCTCCATTCTTACCATAGCTTTTAGTTAAACTCTACTTACAGAATTCTAAGTTTTTGTGATTTGTACCTCTAAACTTTTCAAAATTCCTTCTACCTTTAATACTGTTCTAAAACCTTAGGAACATTATTAGGTATAATAGCAGCAACTATGCCAACTTTCTGTATTAGCTTCCCATGGTCAGGACTGACAAAACATCTTAGGAAAACAAGAGGAAAGGCATATTTGGGCTCATGGTTTCAGACTGTGGTAATAAGGCTTCATTGCTTTATGATCACTCAATGTTCTAGTCTCTCTCTTTTTTTTCTATTTCTGTGATAAAAGAATGACCAAAAGCCACTTGGGATGAAAGGGTTTATTTAGCTTATGGGGTACAGTCTACCACTGAAGAAGCCTTAGGAACTCAAGACAGGAACTGAGGCAAAGACCACAGAGGAATGCTACTTATTGGCTTGCTTCCTCTGGCTTACTCAGCTACTATTTTTGTGGCTTACTGAGCTACTATTTGTGTACAGTAGGGGCCCATCTGCCTAAGAATGGCACTGCCTACTGTAGTTTAAACCTTTTTACCTCAATTAGAGTCAGATAGATGCAGGGCAGATTTTTCCAACAGGTCAATCTTCTGGAGGCACTTCCTCAACTGAGTTTACATCTTCCCAAGTGTCAAGCAACAGCCAAAATCAGCCATCAGAAATCTACTCTTGTCTACTTTACACACAAATCACTGTTGAATCATAAAATTTCCTTTTCCCCAGTTTACGTGTTAATATCACAATGTAAAACAGTTCAACTTTTAAAAGTTCCATGGTCTTTTAAATGTTCAACACAATAAAAGCCCAAAGCCTCTAAAAATACAAACAGTGGGCTTCTGTAAAACCCAAAATAAATTACATAATTTTTATATACCAAGATGGCAGAATAAGGGCACAGTTATAAACAGATCAAAATAAAACCAAATTCCAGCCTTATAACGAGCTTAATATGTTGAAACATCAGGGACTCACTTGTGATCTTCTGGGCTCCAAAAGGCTTCTGTAGTCCTAATTATCTGCTATCCATAGCTTATACAGCTTGTCCTGTAGGGCCAACTGGCTCCCCTCCACACCTATCACTGGCCTTTGTGGTCATATCACAGTCCTAGCATCTCCCATATTCTTGTCTCCACAGCCACTGCTGCTGCACCTTCACTGATAGCCTCTCCTCATACAGACTGTGTTCCCCGCAAACAATGCCAATCCTGACCTGCTTTCCATGACTCCTTCATGCCTTTAAAACCAGTACTATGTGGAACATTCTTATACATCACTTACTAAATCCTGCTGTCAGTTTGGTATGCAGCCTTGACCTCCCTCATTGGGAAATAGGAAATACTTCCCAGAAGATTTCACCTCAGTGTAGCCAGTCATTTATAAATCACGGCTGGTTCCTTTAGACCCAGCAAATCAGGCTAATTGTCCCAGTAAAGCAAAGGCTTCACTCCAATGACTCTTCTCTTGTTCTGATTCTTCAGCCCCAGCTGATGAGAAATGACATATTTTAATTCAAAATATCACACTAATGGCTCCAGTGGAGTCTTTGAGGGACTTTCAAGCTTGCTTCTGAAACATAATAAGCCAGATATCCACCATCTATCTCAGCCTTATCTTCTAAGATCGTACAACAGCTCATTAAGCTCAGAGTACTCAGTGACTTTTCCAAGCTCCCAACGTTTCCATAGTCCTTCCAGAAACAACATGGTTAGGGTCTTCACAGCAGTAGTCTCACTTCTGGTCCCATACTTTTTAGCCAGGACTCTCAAGAGGAACAAAACCAATAGGATAAATACAATTAAATCAGCTTACTTCAAAATAGTAACAGCAGTTTAATCACACCTGAGAGGCTGAGAACCCAGTAGTTGTTTGAACCTTGAGCATGGCTTACTCAGCAGTTAGAGTAGTCCCACAGTGGCTGTGTCACTTGAGAGGCAAAAACCCAGCAGTTTTCATTGTATGAGGCTGCCTGCCTCCGCAGTCCTTATACAACACCAAAAAATCTGGAAATTTTCTGTAGAGCTTCAAATCTTTGGTCAACCTTGGAAACTTGGAAGCACGAGTTCTGTTGTCAGTGAAGAACCATCATCAGCAACAGAATACAATAATTAAGCAGCAAAAGGCAAGCAAACTCCCTTCTGCCATGATGCTTGTCATCAGAGATACTACAGAAAGTGATGCCCACATTTTGGGTAGGACTTTCCACATCACTTAAGACAATTCCTCAGTTGAGTCCCTCTACTTAGGTAATTACAAGTTGTAGTAAGTTGGCATTAACACCAACCATCAGAGTGGCAAGATGGAATATCATATCATAGTGGAAAGGCAATGATGAGCAAGGCTTTGTATCTGGTAGAAAGGAGATGGGAAGAGAAGGCCAAGAAGAAACATACAAAGAATAGAAAGGAGGGGATACACCTCAAACCTCTCTACTGCTACTTCCAAGGAGGCTTCCCTTCATCTCTACCACCTCCCAGTAGTACTTTTTACTATGAATCCATCAACAAATTGGTCCATTGATGAGGTTATAGTTCTAATGACCCAATTGCCTCATACCCCTAAACACTGATGCCATAGGAATCAAACTAGAATTCATGAGCCTTATAGCAGAGGAGGGGGAGGTATCTAAAGTTCAAACTGTAAGGCAGATTTTTCTGCTTTGCAGTTAGTGTTTGTTTTTTTTTTTTTCTTATTTTTCTAAATGCTTACTACTATGCTTTTTTTTTAAAGCCCCTGTGTTGGTAAGAAGCCAGACAAACAAATAGAACTATGACCGAGATTTATCCAAGAAAATCAGAAAATACATAACAAATGGTAAAATAACCAAAACAAATTAAACGCATGATGGAACTGGCTGCCAAACTGGCTTAGGAATTAAGGCAAAGGGGTCCTGGGAGGAGATTAATCACTGAAGCTGGATGGCTGGCAAGCTCTGTGAGACAGAGCAATTTTGTGGCTACACAAATTTGAAGTGGATAGCACAGACGCCTCCAAATGGAAGAGGGTGTGCACAAAGTACTACAGCATTCTCTCTTCTCTTGAAACTGTGGAGATGTCACTCATGGCTCCTATAATATTTCTCATATTCTCTAAGTGCTTCACATTTCCCTCTATGAGAAAAATTTTAGATGTCAAAAGTAAAAGTGTTTCTGCCTTCCAGAATAAAGTCGCTGATGAGAGGACCAATCAGACGCCATAACAGGCTGCTCAGTCTTCTCTCAGACATCAGGCCTCAATTTCAGTTTCCTGAGACCTGAGCAAGCAGTTTATGAATGAGCCACAAACAAAGGAAAATCAGTCTCCAACACCCCTGACAGCAAGGACAAGGATTGGTATGTGCAATATCAGCCAGGTCAGGCCTAAGCTACACTTAGCAGATTACCAAATAGGAACAAAGCCTGGGACTTGTCCAGGCCTGCCCCAAAATGGAAAACTGTAGCCCTGACCAGCCCCTGATTAGCCCTGGCCAATTAGATTGTACTAATATGATTGCCATTTTCTTAAGCCAATCATATCCAAAATAACCCAACTGCCTTAGGACCTCCCCTTGGCTGTGCTTAAAAGGAGCCTGCCTGCTCCTCTCAGGGTCCTCACCATTTTGCCTTTGTGTAGAATGGTTGGCCCCAGTATATTGGAATTATATATGTGGATGGTGGTCTTTTGTGGAACCTCTCCAGGACCGTAACAGCTGAATCTTCAAGGCATTTGAAAAAGGTCTTCACCAATTTTTTAAAGTTAAAGTTATTGACTGTCTAGAAGATAACAGAGAACACCTTTTCCAGACCCTGTAAACTATCCCTTCACTTGTGAGTTACTCCACAAAATTAACCTCTCTTTTAACTACGTGGAGTGGTCTTAATAATTTCACCAATGATTTTTTTATATAAAAGTACTTTCTCCAAACATAAGACAACTATTACAATGAGATAAAAAATAGTTTTCCCTTGCTAAACCCAAAAATATTCCATGCATGTTCTCTGAAGACCCCTGTGATGTTTGTTCTACTGTTGATACTACTTCACAGGATTTTGCCTTTAGATTTTCTGCTTCAGGGGCTTAGTAGGGGAAGTTGAGTTCATGTTGTTTCCCTATATGCTTAATTTTTAATGACAAGTCTCTAAATTACCAGATTGTGTCAATTACCCCTCTAAGAAATCTAATTTTGTTAATGAAATGACTTGCTTGGAAAAGAAACATAAGCATTAATTTCAGTTTAGCAGTTTCTCTTTGAGTTGCAGCAGGTGCTAGCTGACTGAATTGCCAGCATTTGATGAAGGAGCTTATTGGTCCTCGCACACAGATGAAATCATCACTGTCCTGAGTACTCTGCAGGCAGGCAGCACCATAGAATGGAACATGGGGTCTGCAAAGTAAGCTTTGCACACTCCAGTAGAATGAGTCTTCTCTTTATTTTTCAATTATCTCCAGGTTACCATTGATAAGAACTAAAGGAAATGAAAAGTAAAAGAAAGTCAGGCCCAAGGCATATTCATGAGAGTTCAGGTACAAAGCTCATTTTCTAGCAACACATCTTTAAGTCCATCTACAATACAACTTTTATTTGAATTGTCAAGATGACTGCTTAATTAATTTTATTTCACTTAGCTGCCAGAAAATACTTGCATTCCATGTTGTAGGGAATTTAAACAGAGCATGACAGTGTTCCTCCATTTTTATTCCCAATGAGTCTGGATGCTATTTTGATGACACACAAAAATGCAAAGCATCCACAATTCTTCTGAAATGGAAACCTCTATAGTTTTATTACCACAGGGTAATGCATTGAATTTTTTAAATCACTAGTTTCAACTATCGACTTCTTTCCCATTGGGTAGCAAGCAAAAGGCACATATGGAGCCCTCACTGTGCACCAGGAATTGCTTCAGGTCCCGGAGAGCTATCAATGAGTGGAAACTAAGTCCTGCTTCACCTGGAGCTGACATTTTGCAGTAAAGTCTGCCAGATGCAAGCTCTATCCTCCTGGTGCTCTGGCACATGCCCTAAGTAGAGTCAGGAAAAGCATCCTTGAGAAGACCCTGTGCCTCTGAGAATGAAAAAAAGTATTAGAAAAGAAAGCACTAGAGGTTGCAGGAAAATATCAACCCAGGCAGGAAAGACTTGAGGGAGGAGATACCGTATCAGGTAGAATGATTATGAGTCTAAGAGAAAGCCCTCCAGGCAGAAGAGGGGTGAGGGCAAAGGCAGAAGGGAGTGACCACACCCACTTCACTGGTGTCTAGAAGGTGCTACCTGCCTATCAAGTGAAAGGTAGCAGGCAGTACTAAGAACCAAGCTGAAAATATGAACAATGGCTCCTTTTAGGAGGCTGACCTTGATCAAGGTCAAGGACTAGAAGATCTCCTTTCCTAAGACTGCCCACTCCCAATATGAGGGTTGATAAAATAACAAAACCAAAGGAAAGGAATGGAAATATTAGACAATCAATTGGACAATTTGTTCTTGTATAGTTCTTTGATCTAGCTCTTTATATAACTATGGGATGATTGATAAATCTTGTATATCTGGGTAGACACAGTTTTCCTTTTGTTACATTGTTGAGACACTGAGGAAAGCTTTTAAGTATCAACTTCAAAGACAGTTTAAATTATTGCTTATGTAGCAACATTGTACAACAAGCTTCATAACTAATCAGAAACACTGTACACACCAAATATAGAACAGCTTACAAAGTGTTATACATATGCTATGTTCCTTGATCTTCAAATAATGGTTCATTTTTTTTAAGTATGATAACTTTATTTACAGAAGAGAAAATACGCAAAATATCAAGAAGCCTGGGTCAGGCTATGGGCGATGCCCTCTCTCTCCAAACCTTGGGCTTTTCTTCCTAGGTTGATTTATATGGAAAGTCTAGTTGTTTCATTCAAATTATAAAACAAACTGTTTGAAAGAAAAGTTTTAAGAACTATAACCCTCATATCTGGTTTGGTCATGGGTGGTCTTGGCCCCAACTATGAGGCATGTCTACTCTGCATAAGGGACCATGTTAAAGCAACTCCCCAGCAGCTCCTCATAAATAAACATCCCTGTAAAGCTTTCCTGATACCCCAAATTATGGCTCTCCTTATTTAAACAAACACTACCCCCACCCCCTTATCAGTGCTCACTTGGGCAACCTTGGGATCTTACTACCAGACTTGTATCAAAGGACCCCGAATGTCCCTTGAATGGAATTCTTTTGTTTGCATGAACTGTTGTGAAGGATCCAAGCCTTGCCCACAAAGAAGTACAGCTCTCTAGAGAAATTAAATAATTACTCATATGCAACAGTTAAAAACAATTTCTAATGCCAGATGATAAAAGACTACGCTAAATATACCCTCCCTCTATCTTGATTACAGCTGAATTTTAAGCAGATCACTTTGGTGAACATAATCAAAATACTCAATTTTTGGTCAAAAAGGCACTGGTTTATCATGCATGCCTGAGAAGTTTTCTTTCTTCCACAGGATTTTACATGGTAAGTAAGCATTAAAATGTGTTCAGATCACTTGTGCAACCAAGAGGTTGGGTTTTGTTTCCTTTAAATTTCAAGGCAATAGGAATAGTTGAATGATAAAAACGAAGAATCAGCTGTTAGTACACAAGATGGCTCCCATGAGGACATTAACAGATATCTACAAGGAAGTGACATGGTAGTCACAGGTCTTGTCTTAAGCCGCCCAGGAACAGATGACAGTGTTGCTGTTCTGGGTCACCTCTCTATTCGGAATGCTGGGTCTCCCATGGGACATGCTCTTCTCCCTTCGCTGCCTCCCACCTTTCCTCTCTTGGGGTCCTCTACCTCCCTGGTCCTTCCATGGCTGATGGAACTAAGCTGGATCTCCCAGCTTATGTCCTGTGTGCTGTTTCCACACACACACAGGAAGAGAGTCAACATTCCCACCCAATGAGGCAATATAAGAAATGGTAAATGGGGCTGGAGAAATGGTTCTGCAGTTAAGAGCACACCCCTCTCTTCCAAAGAGCCAAACTTGATGCTCAGGATCCATGTTGACTGCTCTCAACCAGCCGTACCTCCAGTTCCAAGGCATGTAACACCCTCTTCTCACTTCCGCAGTACCTGCACACAAATCGCCTATACTTATATAGGCACCCCCCCCACACACACACACCTGTGAATAAGAATAAAAATAAATTATAAAAATGATATCTCAGTGATAGTTTCATCTGTGTAGATACATGAGACAGACACACTGCACATGAAGCTCCTACCGGTTCATCATCCTACACTTCTTCTTCAGACCTCTGTGCACTTGTAGCTATTTCCAATCCACACAAAGCCTTGCCTTCTCTGGACTACAGCACCCACTCACTCTTGATTTTCCTTTTGTGCCTCTTTATCTATGTC
This sequence comes from Peromyscus aztecus, assembly GCA_902168405.1. Lineage (NCBI taxonomy): Eukaryota > Metazoa > Chordata > Mammalia > Rodentia > Cricetidae > Peromyscus > Peromyscus aztecus. Next base: position 61,002 of record CABHPQ010157898.1, on the reverse strand, counting down.
TAAGTGAAGGATAGCAGTCCTCTGGTCTAGAAATAAAAGTGGTGGTATACTTGAGCTGGCAGAAATTCAGTATGCTTTATACCACTTTGAGAATTTTCATCAGAAATTTTAAGTTAACTTCCTGAAGCCTAAGTCTTTTTTTTGTTGTTTTTGTTTTTACAATTATCTATATATTTGTTGACTCTCTCTCTCCCTGCTCCCTGTGTGTGTGTGTGTGTGTGTGTGTGTGTGTGTGTGTGAGAGAGAGAGAGAGAGAGAGAGAGAGAGAGAGAGAGAGAGAGAGA
>CABHPQ010157898.1:0-60708 GCA_902168405.1 Peromyscus aztecus | reverse complement strand
GAGAGAGAGAGAGAGAGAGAGAGAGAGAGAGAGAGAGAGAGAGAGAAAACGTCTTGATGCATATATGGAGGTCAGAGGACATTTGAGCATTGGTCTTCTCCTTCAACCATGTGTATACCAAGAATCAACCCCAGGCAATCAGGATTGAGAGCAAGCACCTGTACCCACCAAGCCATCTCATTGACCTGGGACTAAGCTTTTAAATAATCAAAAATTCAGAACTAACATTGTTTTTTTTTTCTATTTGACAAGATTTTTCTTCCTTGAACCAATGATGTAAAATACTCAGCTGCCTAAAGAGTGTAATCGGGTAAAATACCAAGAAATACCAAGGAGCAGCCATCATCAGAGCATCTCTATCACTATGAAATCGTATACATAAATGGAAATTTCACACACTCATGAACTAAATGATTAAATGTTTTTGTATTTATATTAATATGCTCTTCTTAGAGACTTCTAATTCTTTTCAAAGGCATATGACAAGGTATCCTCTATTGAAAGAGAAACTTCATATGTAACCAGTGGTAACTTTGACCTAATAGCGGGTAGAGGGCGAGCAATGCATGGCTATACATTAGAAAGCTATTCTATCTTCTTAACACTGAGAAATCCTACTGCCTGGTGTTCTAAAGGTAGAGCCCCAAGAGGCAGGTTATGGTCTCCCATGTATGTATTCAGTTTCTTTCTCCATCTCAAAACCTTTCCCACCTTTGTTTTCTGCCTCTTTGTTCTGGATGTGAAGAGGGAGTGCCTTTTGTCTTTCTCAAGTTGACCTCACACCCACTGGCATCCCTGACTCCTCACTTTCCTGGAGCAGTAGAAGAAGGAGTCTCCATTCATGGCCTCGGAGCCTGGCCCTGTCCTTTAGTGATATAATCCTGTGCCAGTCTCTGAACCTCCCACACCAGGGTCTTCCTCTGAAATGCAGAGTATAAGCAGTGCTTGCCATATGCAACGTTGCTGTGGTAGTTTGAATAGGCATGACTCCCACAAACTCACATTTGATTACTTAGGGAGTGCCATTAGGAGATGTGGCCTTGTTGGATACTGGGGGTAGTCTTTAAGGTTACAAATGCCCAAGCCAAGCCAAAGCCAAGCCAATCTCTCTCTCTCTCCTCTCTCTCTCTCTTCTTCCTGCTGCCTGTTGATCCAGATTTAGAACACTCAGCCCCTTCTCCAGCACCACATCTGCCTGCGCACTGCCATGCTTCCTGCCATGATGATAATGGACTGAACCTCTGAACCTGTAAGCCAGCCTCAGTTAAATATTTTCCTTGATAAGAGTTGCCATGGTCATGGTGTCTCTTCACAGCCATAGAACACTGACTAACATAGCTGTTGAAAACCGAGAGCTCTTTTCTCTCTTTGCTTCACTTCCTTGTATTTTCACTCTTTTCTGCCACACCCAATTTTCTTCAACAAATCTCCTCAGTTGTGTCTGTTTATAGAAAAGGATATCTTAGATCCTCCTTCACTCCCACTTAACTGCTCCATGGCAAACTGTTCGAAGACTTGCTCTCACCGAGTCTTTCTTGACCACCTCTGATTTCTTTACTTTGAATGCAGGTGTTACTAGAATTGTTCCTTTGACTGTAACAATAACTTTTGCACCACAGATTCTAGGCTCTTTCTCTGCTTTTAAACTCCCTGAAACATCTGCACCACTCAATAACATTGAGTAAGTCTGAAATAATTTATTTCTTGGCTTCTGTCATTACACCATGTCTGTATACCTGTGATTACATGTCTACTTAGAAATGTGCTGCTTTTTAAGATTTTTCTTCCATGGTCTTTCCTACTAGATGTGTGCAATGCAATCTTTTCTAAGGCTTTATAATATCTACTATCCCTACCAGAATAATCTAAGTACTATGGTATCCCACCTTACTTAAGAACATTATGAATGATCTAATGAGTGTCCTGCCAGAGCTTCAAACTCAAAATGTCCTATAAGCTAAAGCCACGGCCTCCATGCCTGCCCCCAAAGCCAGCTCCTCTAAATTCTGTGTTGAACATAGTGACATTTTCCCTGGCAACCAGATCACAATCTTGGCCTCACTTGCTGCCCTTACTACAGCCTATCATCTGTCTGTCACCAGTCCTATGAATTCTGGCTCCATAACATCTTCACATTCATCACTGTCTTGAGTTTAATTGTTGCCACCATGATCCAGGGGTTTATTACTTTTTATCTGAACTACTGTAGTGATGTCTTGATTTGTTCTAATTCATTTTTAAGTCACTTGCTCTAGCTAGCCCTAGCCTCAGCTTTTCAAATTCTCAGCATCAGTAGCAAGGACATATTAATATGTCCCTTAATTTAAAGTGTTTATGACTAAGAACCTTGCAACTGAGAAAAAAAAAAGAGGAAGAGCATTTTGGTGCCGCAGCTGCGTGACTTGCCACAGGCAACATGTTTCACTGTTACATCTTTAAACTCACTTAATAATTTTAAAACCAGTGTGGCAGGCATAGTTGATTACCCTTGCAAAATCCATTTTTATTCCTCTTTCTCCATCCAGAACAGAATCCTAGCTGCATTCAAGTTGCCACTCCTCCTCAAAAGAGAATTCTAATAATCTAAACAGGACTGTTCCTGAATTTTGCTGGCTATTTTCGTGTTGGTATATAGGTAATTATACATCCTCAGATACATCACATCATAAAGAGAAGAGCTTAGGTTTCTAGGTAGCTAAAATGTCTGCTACTTTTTGAGGAGGAATAAAAATGGCATCTTCCTTGGCTGCCTCAGACATTGATTTCAGACCACGAGAGGAGCTGGAAAGAACACAATGTTGATAAAAATTCAACTGAAGTATCAGAGAACAGCACACTTTATCTCCACACCATGCACTACTTAACAAACAAAGTAATATTGTCCCTTACTCATTGCTAATTCCATTTCAGATAGAGTATTCATTCTTTGTGGACAAACTCTGTGAGCAATTCAAACACATACAGACAGGCTAAGAGTAGCCCAACTTACATGGCTAGGGCAGCAGAACTAAGATTTGAAACCATGGTCACTAAACCAGAGATTCTGTATTATCCAATTAGCTCTATCATCTTCTCCAACTAGTAGAACTATTTCAGACATTGTTGATGTATCACTACCTAGTACACATTGTTAAAACAAATTTGTGAAGGGTAATATCTCATGAATTTCTCCAAATATCCCTACATTGGTTATTTTTCTATTGCTATGATATAACATCATGGCAAAGGCAACTTAAGGAAGAAAGAATTCATTTTGGCTTAGAGTCCAGAGAGAGAAGAACCCACGATGGCAGAACATAGGCAAGGCAGCAAGCAGCAAGCATGGTGGCTGGAGCAGAAGCTGAGAGCTCACACCTTGAACTGTAACATGAAGCAGAGAATGAACTAGACACAGTAAGAGACTTTAAACTTTCAAAGAATCCCCCCATAACATAGTTTCAGGAAGGCCACACTTCCTAAACCTATGTAAACAGTACCATCAACAGGGAAACAAGCATTAAAAATGCCTTAGACGATGAACATTTATCATCCCAACCACCATGACTTCTGTGAGGTCTGGGCATTATTATTATTATTTTGAAAAAACAAAAACAAAAGAGAGAAGTTAAATAACATTGTCAAGGTCAACAAAGCATGTGATTATCTGAACATGGGAATGAACCAAAAACATTCCGTTTCTAGAGCCTGTTTGTAAATGCTGTATTTTCATACTTCCTTGTGTATATTCTATATGTGCACAGTGCTCAGATGGCAGGTTATGCTAGTTTTGTATGTTATATTTATTAGGAAATATAAGAGGCCACAACCCGAGAAAGCTAGCTTCCAGCAGCACATTTTGCATGTATCATAGGGAGGCAGGCAGGAGGATGGATGGAAAGGCTATTTGAATAGAAACACTGGATCTGAAAAGAAATTATCTTTTAGCTGAAAGAGAATCAGCTCCCTATCTCTCCTCTGGGCTGATCCCTGGAAGAGCTTCTGGCACCCGACATTCTCAAAGAAATCTTCATATGCAGCGTACATTTTCAATGATGCTCAGAGACCCTGGCCAACTATAAGGGGTCCTGCACAGCACCAGAGGTAATTTTAAGCTCCTTAGTCTGGAATTTATATCCCAACTTTAATGAAATACTCGAACCCTCCCACATCTTCCAAGCTTCCTCTTTTACACTTGCTAATTCTTCTACTTGAATTTAGCTAATCAAACATTGTTCTATATTAGTGCTGGTAATTTCTTTACAAGGAAATTTAACTTGCTTGTAGATAATTTAAAAATACAAGGGGTATATATTTACTAGAAATAGAAATAACCTCAACAGTTGGATGTCTTTGTAAAAACGCAATGGGACATATGGTAAGGGCAATGTTAGAATCCTAGAAAATGAGGTTAGCTCAGTGGGAAACTCTGTTTTATATTTCCAACAACTCTCTTCAACTTCTGCCCAGCTAACAAATGAAATAAAGTCCATGTTTGTGCGACATCTTGAAAATGTACAGTTTCTGTCTTTGTTTCTAAAGAGAAGCCAGGGACACAAATTAAATAGGCCTGGTATATCTTTGTGGTCATTTGATTTAATAAAGGAACTAGAGAATGACAGCCTTGGGGTTTATACCTAACTCTTCATTTTGTTTTTCAACTGCAGATTCAAAGTAACCCTACTCTATAAAGCTTCTGTTTAAAATAATGTCATAAAAGTAAGTGACATGTAATTTACAATCTTTCTCCAACAACAGTGGTGATTATGTTCCTGTCACTGTAACAGTGGACCTCAAAAAAAAAGGTGCTGCTCTATTATTTTCTTAGGATAAGAATTGTTCTATTTAACAACATGAATAGTGAACATGATATTTTTCTTCAACTATCACTGAAAGAATCTGAGGAGACCATTGACAACAAAGAGAGAGACTAATAATATCTCTCTTGCAGAGATGTAAGAGGTAAGGGAGTGTTTTACAAAGCCATTATCAATCAAAATTCGTTCCTCTAGACACAGAAAACCAGATGCTCTCCAATCTTTACACACCACAAAGTATTCCGGGGAGAGAGATCCCAGAGAAAAGCGAGAACATGATCTGGTGCTCTCTGAGAATTTTCATTTTGCAGTAAGTTCTCTGGCTCCTAACAGGAGAGTAATTCACAATGCATATGGTATCAGAGCACAATAAATTTTATTAATGGAGCCCTATTATCTATTCCAGTTGGAGAAATGTACAGTGCAAATAGGTTAAAATTTTTCTCTTAACTATTAATTAATTTGCCTCAGGTGGTCTACTTTCCATTAATTTCATTGTACTACCAGAAAATGCTGTCAAAGCAGCTATACATGTTAATCACTGCTGCTTACAACATGGTAAAGCTAGAGACATGAATGTCTCCCTCTAAATCAATAACAGTAACAGCCCTCACTAAGGCAGACACTATTAAATACTGCCCATGACAGCATACATGACATGGCTAATTCTAAAAACTTCTAAATGTTTCTAACTAGATTGGTGCTTGTGTTAGAATTACCAAATCAATAAAAATCATACATTCCATTATGATCTACAACCAATACTGTAGCAAGAAAAAACACGAAGCAACAAACAAAATTTAAACCATGTGGGCATTATTTAGGTTTAGGAATATGTGAGTACTATTGGCTGTTTTTCTTTTTCTTATTTTATTTTTTTAAGAAGGAGCATTGACCAAGTAGCTGTTATTATCCAATATATAGTTTATAGGAAACAGAATCTCAAAAGTCATTCAAACTAATAACAGATGTTTTCCAATCTTTTCATTTGAAAACAACATGGTCACGTTCTTGTGAGTTTGAAAAAAGGAGCAAATTTGTTGCTCCAGTAATTGAGAAAAGAAGGGCTACTCTGGATAATTTCACTAGGACTGAGAGCTGGCAAGCCCATCGTTTGTTCTCTTTCTCTTTCTTCCTTTCTTCTTCCTTTTTTCCCCTTGATCCTAGTTTCTAATCGTCCTCTTCTGCTACGAGGGCTTTCTCCATGTTCATTGCATACAAATTCCTGTATACAACCAGACAGGTATAGAATGGCTGGAGTGAGAGAGGAACAATTTGGAAAAAAAATGAGAGATTAAAAAAGACACCATTACAAGACAAAAGTTGAGTTGAAACCTAAAACAACAGGAATTTTCTGCTTCAGGGTTTCTTCTTGCTGTGGTCTGCAAACAAGCATCATCCAAAATACATGGGAATTCAATAAATACGTATATTCCCCATATGTACTGAGTCAAAACTGGCAGGGGACCCAGGAATCTGTTTGGCAAATTGTGAATTGTGTTAGGTGTTGTCTTAAAAAATAGGACCTTACCATCAGTTTGTGAAGAGCAACCAATATTGCTGGTAATAGCCTGGGTTGTTTGGATGTTTTGATGGGGCCCCCTTAGCCAACAACTGGATTGGATGGAACCGGTTCCCAGAACTGGAGCTTTCAGTTGATGTCAAGAGATGTCTAGTTGGGACTTTGTCTCTCCCATGGATTTCTCTCATATATGTATATAGTTAGAGAAGCTTCTACTTACTGCACTGTTTTCATACTATCCCTGAAATGTTCCTTTCTGTATTTCATCCCTTACCTCCTTTCTTTCCCTTCTCAGTTTGATCCTCCCTTTAAGTCTGCCCCCACCCCAATCCATCTATAACTATCTATTCTGTTTTACCTTCCTAGGGAGATCCAACCTGCCCTGCTTCTCCCCACCCAGTCTCTTACTTCACACCTAACCTCTGTGGTTATACAGATTGTAGACTGTTTATCAAAGATTTAACAGCTAATAGCCATATATGAGCTAATAATACCATACTTGTCTTTGAGGGTCTGGGTTATCTCAATCAGGATGATTTTTTTCTACCTCCATCCATTTACTCACAAATTTCATGATTTTACTTTTTTAACAGCTGAGTAATACTGCACTGCATAAATGTATCACATTTTCTTTATATTCTTTTAAAGATTTCATCTTGCATCTGTCAGATTGGCCAAGATCAATAAAAACAAAGGACAACTAGTACTGGCAAGGATGTGCAGTAAGGGGAATTCCTCCATTGTTGGAAGGAGTGCAAACTTGTATATCCACTATGGAAATCAGTGTGGTGGTCCCTCAGAAAGCTGAGAATAGATCTACCTCAAGATCCAACTTTTGGGCATGTACATAAAAAATGATGTCCTACTACAGAGAGACTTGCTCAACGTTGTTCATTGCTGCTCTATTCACAATAGCCAGAAACTGGAAAAAGTCAAAATTCTATTAATTCTAAACATATACTTTTTCTTCTATTCTTAGTGGTAGCTTTGTAACATAAATGTGATTATTTATTGTGACCAATTTCCTTATCACAGCAATGACCAAAATGGGCATGCTGAGTAAACACAGAGGCCAGAAAAAAAGGCTCTCAAGTGATAAATGGATTCTGGAATAAAATCTTTCCTTGAGTTAGGTCTGCTAAAGCAGGTTGTATACATTTAATGCTGACTGAAAAAATAGAAAGACTTTGTCAGAAGGAGAAAATTTAGGAAACAGAAGGAAGATCTAAAACGAATAAAACTGGAGAGCAAGATAGAAGCCTAAAGACATTGTGTGGCCATAAAATCCTAAGATGTATATTTTGGACTGTCTAGGAGTGTGAGATGGCACAATGGGGTCTGTGATGATTAAGACAGTTTCCACAGGAACCATTTGCTCCATGAATGCTTTTCTTATTTGAATTTTAACACATACAAGACAGTTAAGTCCTTTATCTCAGAATAGTAGGAGAGGAAGGAGGGGAAACAGTAGTCAGTATGTAAATAAATTTAAAAAGTTAATTAAATAAAGTAAGTAAAGAAAAAAAGAAATGAAATGTTATCAACACACACAAAAGATCATTTTATGCTTTCTTTATTCTTTCTCACATCTTTGCAAATAGTTTACTCTCCAGAAGTAAGTCTGTAAGTGGATGGTTCCTTCCTGCCAGTGCCCATACATAAACACTACAGAAAGCACAGTCAGTAAAGCTAGTCTGAACTTAAGAAATGAGTCATTTTCTACTACTTACAATCTACCATGGGCAAATAAAATTAAAAAAGAATTTTTTTAAAACGGTGATGAATATTATTCCCACTCTTTTTTCTCTTTTCCACCATAGCCAAAATGTATTATAACAGGAAGTCAAGATACAAAAAGGAGAAAGGGGACTACGGTGAGTCCCAACCTTGCACTCCTTTTCAGCCAGTGCCTCCCTCCTGCTACTGCCAACATTCCACTAAAACAGTACCCACATGTCCGTATAGGATTCTGAACTTTACATATCTATTTTCAGAATAATAACAATAACTTGAGTGTCTAGTTCACCAAAAGTTTTTACTACTAAAGAGTGTTAAATCTTATCGAATACTTTCTTCAATTCAATGTGGCTTCACCTTTATCCTATAGTTACTTTTACTGGTTTTCACATTTGAAGCCATCCTTGCATTCCTAGAATAAGCCTTCTACTTTGTGTTTCATTTGATATAAAACTGGGCCCCAGTGGGGCCCTATTTTCTTTTTGGGTATTTTTAACACATTTTCATTGGGAACATTACATTATAATTTTCTTCCTTGTTGCTCTTTTTCCGATTTGGGCATCAGGATTATGCTAAACTAAAATATTGACTTGTGAAGGATCTCTCTCACCTTTGTTTATTATTTTATTTACTTACTCTCTATGTAATATCTCCCCAGAGTGTTTCTCCTCAGCCCTGCCTTCTCACTTCTGTGTCCATAAAACTTCAGAATTTTCTAAGGCTTTATTCCTCCTTTATCTTAGTGTTAAATAAAGAAGTACAAGAGTAAGTTGGTAATTTGAGTCTAGATTTGAAGATATTTATATTAAGAACATGTTGCATTTGCCTACTTCTACAAATCCGTAAAATCTTATGTGACCTGCTAGGTGAGTTATTGGAACTTTCTTTCTCATCTTAGTGTCAGGCTAGTTTGTGAAAGACTACTCCAATCTCCACTAGTATCCTTCATATCCCTCAACATGACCTCATATTAAGATTACACTCAGTTTATAGTTTTCCTCTTAAGTTCTTTTCTATGTATTATAGTTCTACTTCACTTCTTTCAAAATGTATTCCACATAAAGGCTTCAAGTAACTCTCGGGACTGCAAAGACACCTTTTCCTATCTCCTATCTGGGCTGTTTACATTGTGATACTTTAATCATGATGATGCTCCAACAAACCCATTTTGCTTTCTCTTCATATAACTGATGTTATAGACTAACTCTGGTGCACCTCACATCCCCAGATTAGTAAAACAAGAGTCACCTTATGGTGAATGATTCACTGATGAGGCCATTCCATTTCTGGAGTGGGTTGAATTGGAATGGAAATGACAGCGTATCTGGTCATTTTCACCAATATCTTTATAAACTGTGGGCCAACTGAAATCTCTTTTGCTGAAGTATTTTCAATATTCTCTTTTCTGTGACATGCCAAGACCCCCTGAAAATCAGATAACATAAGGAAATAAATGTGTTCTTTACAGTCAATGGAATGTAAATAAAATTCTTATAAAAAGAAAGCATTAGAAAAAAACTCCCAATTAATGTCTTCTAATAAATCCATGAGATGAAACAAAAAAAACTATGAAGTGCTATAGTAATTCACAAGAGAATTTTTTTTTAAATTTTTTTATTTTATTTTACAATACCATTCAGTTCTACATATCAGCCAAGGATTCCCTTGTTCTCCCCCCTCCCGTCCCCCTCCCCTTCCCCCCAGCCCACCCCCCATTCCAACCTCTTCCAGGGCAAAGCCTCCCCCGAGGACTGAGATCAGCCTGGTAGACTCAGTCCAGGCAGGGCCAGTCCCCTCCTCCCAGGCCGAGCCAAGCGACCCTGCATAAGTCCCAGGTTTCAAACTCATGCATGTTTGGGAGGCATGCAGGCAGTGGGACTGGGTCCTGTGCTCATTGCATGAGTTGACTGTTTGAAACACAAGAGAATTTTTACAATCATGTATTATATATAGGTTATAGCTCATGCATTTCCTTATGCTATTTACTTTCTTCATGCTTATTCTTTTCAACTGTTCAACTGTTGTTGTTTGCTTTGATAAGAGGAAGAAATTAAATTAAAGAAACCACATATTATGAAGCTATTTCCAGCCTGAAGTAATTTTCTATCAAGTCACCAAAGTGTTATTACAGTTTAGTGCTGAAGTACAGCACCCAGTAGACGAAGTGTCAACACAGAGCATGTAGAATCTGAAATCTCAAGCTATATCTAAATGAATAAAATTGGTCCTGATTTTATAAAGAAAAACAATTCTTCGACTTACCTTTAAGAAAAGTTAAATATACAAAAATGAAAACAAAAGACCTAAAATTTACTCTGTATTACTTGATTGTTCTTGGAATGAAATAAAAAAACAGTATTTGAATAGCTAAAAGAAAGATAAATATGATAAGACAAATTATATTTGGTCATTAATGTCCCCTGAATAACAGGGTCATGAGCATGCCTTGGCTGAAGCTCAGGAAGGTATCACAGATGTGGACGAAGGGGGTGAAGTCCTGCGGCTGCAATGGTCTTTCTTCTTCTTTAGTATTTTCTCAAGAAATGTTCTAGACTTTGCCTCTTAGGTAAAATACTATTATATTTTCTTCACATTCAGTTCTATGACACTTTCTTTAAACACATTTGCCTAGCTTTTGTAAATGATAAAATAAGATAGGCCTTGTAATGTGATTATGGTCCTAGACAATCACTTACATATTAAAGAAAAAAAATGAAAATAAAGAGATCTAATCCCAATGTTATTCATAGAAAACAGGACAACATATAACCCTCATAGACCCATATGTTTGAATACTTCATCCCCAGTTGGTGGAACTTTTAGAGAAGGAGTAGGAAGTGTGACCTTGTTGGAGAAAATGTGTCACTGGGAGTTTGCTCTGAGTTTTCAAAAGCCCACACCATTCCCAATTAGTACTCTCTGCCTTTTGGTTGTTAAGCAAAATGTGAATTGTGAGCAACTGCTCCAGCACCATGCTTTCTTCCCTGCTAGCATGCTACCTGCCATGTTGGCCATAGACTCTAAACTGCTAAAGCTGTAAACCCCAAATAAACTCTTCGGTAAGTTGCTTTGGTTGCAGTATCTTATCACAGCCATAGAAAGGTGACTGGGGCAGTGCTAATTAAGGAGGTAGAGGGAAAGGAAAAAGAGATCAGAATGAGCAATCACTAGAAAGACTATTCAAAAGCTATGAGAGAAATGTACAATTTAAAAGATATTGCCCTTGGTTCCCACACAGAACTTGAAGGTAAGATCCTTTTGCTGAAGATATCACACACTTTAGATACATGATTTGGAGGAATCAAGATAGAACTGACCTCGAAGTCTCCTCCTGAATACTAACTCTTAGGTACTGAAGATGCTTTGCAAGTTGCCAAGAAAAAACAACAATCAATAATCCTACCCACGTCTAAAGCCTATGAATCAGAACAAGGACCATGCTAGAAATGTATCTCCAAGGGTGCAATGGAGGCACTTACATCTTGTGGGGTAACCAACAGCTGCCTCTTTGGACTCATAGCCAACTCCATAAGAAAGAATTTTCATATTGCTTAACGTGGTCAGCTACACATGGCTGGTGGGGTTATAGACCCTAGGGGAAACCTACTACCACTGATTTCCTAAACCAGTATAACTTCTACTGAACTCTAAATACCTATCCTTATTCACACAGGTAAGTATAGCACTCAATTCTCATAAAAGAAACTTCATTTCAGCAGATGGAGACCATTATTGAAAGCCACCATCAGTCAAAATGTAGCAACAAGGGACTGCAGGGTACCCCAGACCAGCTAATAGGTCTATAATGCAACCCAAACTCAAAGAACCTTACAAGTAGATAGCTTGTAAGAGGCAGAGGACCAGAACATACACTGTGGGATAATGTCTTCTTTATGTGATGGGGAAGCTGCATCCATGAAATCGCAAAAATATGGTCATTTACATGAGACCTGCACAAATAAAATACTAGGTGATATGCCAAGATGAATGGAGGAAGTCTCAAAAGACCCTACCCTTAGATGAGTTTAAGAAAATTAATGGCTGCTGAAAGAGGGAGAATCAGTCTTCTCTAGGGAAAAGCCCTCTGATATTTAATCCCAAGTTGTCAGCTCTAGCCATATAAACATATGAGTAATACTAAATATGTATATTTGTATGTAAAGTACAGTATAAGTACTCCTCTCTTTTTTATGTCTGACTAGAAATCTTCAGTGCACACATGTCACAAACCATCTTTAATGTAAAGAGAAGGCATGTGTCTTAGTTAGGGTTTCTATTGCTGTGAAGAGACACCATGACCACGGCAACTCTTATAAAGGAAAACATTCAAATGGGGCTGGCTTACAGTTCAGAGGGTTAGTCCATTATCATCATCTTAGAAAGCATCGTGGCATGCAGGCAGACATGGTGATGGAGAAAAGGCTGAGCGTTCTACATCCAGATCAGTAGACAGCAGGAAGAGAACTGGCTTGAGCTTTGGAGACTTCACAGCTCATCCCTTAGTGACACACGTCCTCCAACGAAGCCACACCTACTCCAACAAGACCATGCCTCCTAATAATGCCATTCCCTATGGAACAAGTATTCAAACACATGAATCTATGGGGACTATTCAAACCATCACAGCATGCTACTGGTGAATTGCTCAGAAAGTACTTTGTATACAATAATCAAAACATAACCTTCTGGAAAGATCCTTCCCTAGAAATATGAAGGCCAAGTATCTCACCACCATGCCACTATTATTTGAATGTCATGAATCTTCACATATTATAAACCTTAGTTTATAAAATATCTCAAATTGTTCACCCTAACAGTTGAATAATCTTAGTGAGGGCAGTTTACATTTTTATGCCTTAGTTTACCCATCTATAAAATGAGATCTTCAGATCACTGAGTACAAATCTATATGCTACCTCCCCATCAAAACACAACATCACCAGAAATATTCTCCTCAGGCACAATATTTTGAAGTGTGGACAGGTTTCATGGGACCACATTATCTCTCTCTTGTGGACAGAAATTCTGAAATGTTCTTTTATTCTGCCTTATTAAAGTAACTGGTGTGAAATACTAGACTTGTCCCAGTGATCAGAATGGTTCTCTAAGAGTCAGATACCAAGAGTCATGGCCTAATTGCTGTTGCAGGTCCAGAATAGCAGACCTCATAATTCTTATTTTACTAATTCCACACGTGTGTCATCTGTCCTGATTCTTCTGCTGCAGGAAATATCAATCAGAGCTGAGTACAAATGAGTCATGAATAGGTGATTGTGTTGGTTTTTCACAATACAGGTGCCAGAGAGAAGTGTAAAACCTAAGTCGATATACTGACATCAGAAGCTACTACTCTCTTTAGAAAGCCCTGATGTCTAGTCTCAGTATCCTGAATGTGCAACCCATTGTGATTTTCTTAGCTACAGCCCTGTCCCTTGTGAAAGGTATTCACTCTGAAATGCTTTTATGAATAGTGAGACCTGTCCAGATACTAAAGAATTTTTATTTCTTACTAGATCTGTATTTTCATATTACAAAAATAAATCATGTAAGATATTCAAAGATAAAAAAATACCAGTACCAGCAAAACAAGAAGTAGAATGACTTACAAAGTTTGGAAATGTGGCCTCTAAAACAGACATGTAAACACACAGTTATGCTACTTATTTGCTTTCCAAACAGTGTTTTATAATGGCAATACATTCTTGTATGCTTTGCCTGTTAATCTAGCATTCTTCACCAATAGGAATCATTGTTTTTAACCTTGTAAGTATTATACCCTGACAAATATTGGTTTAGTTTTACAATAGCTTGTCAGGTGGCTCAAACAGAAGTAAGATTTGGGTGGTTGTATAGGACCCCTCTTTGAGCTTCAACACTCAAGTCTATCTTCTGTCTTATTCCGTGGTCATGATGCTGAAGTCCCAACTACTCTGTTGTCAGTTGAAGGCCAAGATTCAAGGCTTCCTGCATGAAATGATATGTAGCTCCTTTTCTCTAGCCTCCCAATCAGCAACAGTGGGGTGTGTTGTAGGATGTCATTTCTGGGGAGCCATGAACAAATTCCTACTAACCACAGATAGTGAACCAACAACACAACAAAGTAAGGAAACCACCAAGGTTGAACTTTGTAAATCCATGAAATTTACTGGTCTTAGTTACATTAATATGGCTGAGGGGTTACTTACAAGAATAGAAATGACTCAAAGACAGCTGTATCACAAAAGTCCACCCCAGCGTGGGTAACGACTCACAAAAGCTGGAAACTTCCATCATTGCAAAAACCATAACTCTCATCTTAAAGGGAGTAAGAGAGAGTTTATTTTGGAGCCATTCTGAGTGACCAGGGCCCAGGAATATAGATTTAGGTTTCCCCAAATCCCATGTCCCAAAGTGGAAACAGTTTCATGAAGTTTTTATAGTTTGCAGAATAAAATTATAAATCTAGGCAATTTAAGATACATTGGTTTGTACAACATAGAGATAAGAACAGGAAAACGGAGGTAGCTTTTCTAAAGGCTCAAGATGCTATATAATGACATTGTTGGCTTTTGAGTTAGGGGAAGATAGTAGTCTGATAAATTATTGGATTCCAAAAGGTTTCTATCTATTAGTTACAACATGTCAGTTCTGACACAAAGGTGGGCAAAGAATGGCTATTCCCAAGGGAGAGCCAGAACTAGCCAAGATAAGATAATTAGCCTCTGGACCTGAAACATTCTAATCTCTCCATAGTACTGAAATTCTAACCAGTCCATCAATCTATGCAGACACAGCCTCTTTTCAATAGTTTTTAATCTTTCACACCTGGTGGCTATTGTACAACTTTTAGACAATTTGACAGGTTGAAGAATGTCCTTTCCAGGTAGCTCAGTGGATCTCAGCCTCTTTCATGCATCTCGGAGGTCTGAGAGTGTCTTTCGGCTGTCCTTACTGCTTATGTATGCTTGGAGAGATAGAAGTCTGGTGAATTGATCAGTTTCAGGAAGCTCCCAAAGCTTTTGAGTTGTTCATTTCCTGAGCTTAAAGAGCTTCCCTGTAGGATGAAATGTTCCACCTCCCCTTAACACCCTGTGTCTTAAAGAGCTTCTCCCTTAGAACATCCTGTTGTTTTAGCTTCCTTTTAACATGTGGTCTTAAAATCCTTATTGTTTCACCTCCCACTTGACATCCTGTGTCTTTAAGAGCTTCCCTTCGAGATGGAAGGTTTTACTCTCACAAGAAACTTGTTACACAAGTTTCATGCCCCATTTCACACCTTTCTGAGTCCTCCATTATCTCTTCTCTGAGCCCCTTCCATTTTCAAAATTCTATGTGATTTCTGAATATCCACCAGGATCAATCAGGAAAAAATCTCATTTTCAAGTTTGCCATCATAATTCTTTTCATGTAACATAACCACATGTTCTAGAGATTAGCATGTGGATATTGTTGTGCCCAGATCGCGACCCCCAGAGAGACCACCAAAGATGAGCATACTGAAATGCAAAAACAAGGCTTTAATTTGGGATATCCAACAACAATACAAGCCTAGGCAGGGACTTCGTCCAATACATCCAACACAGTGGAGGCTGGAGGAGGTGCCCACCTCTCTGCAAGCTCAGTTTTTAAAGGCAAAAACCACAAGGTTACATCAGTTAGGGGTGCTAGTACGGGTGCAATTCTGATTGGCTCACTTCTAGGGACTTTCTAGAGATCACAGCTTAATCTTACTTCTAAGGGGGTGGTTGCCCGTCACCATTTCTCATTGGCTGCCCTCAGGTGGGGACATTTTTGTGGTCGGTTACCCTGGAAACCAGGATTGGAACATTCCTTGGTTAAACAGTCATCACCAAGTGAATACCTTGTGACTCTGTACTTGGCACTTTCTAATTTCTAGAATCTGGGTTGACTGGTTCCAGTAACTCAAGGCCTATACCTAAAATGGAGAAAGCTTAGGCCTTATTTCTAAGATGGAAGCATTTTGTTCTCATTTTGGTCTCACAGATATCCTCAAGATGTCAGTTCCTACATTTGTATAGCCTATTTCTTCACACTGATATTTAACACTTACTTTAAAATTGTCACATTATGTGTATATTGTTGTGGGTATTCACCCGTGAAGATTGCTTGGACATAGGTTTAAGACAAAATAAATTGAACAGCTTTTCTGGTGCAATGTTTTTTCTTGGCAACTGGGAGCCAAGAAATACCACAAAGTCACACCATGCAACGAACTTCACAAAAGAGATTTATTGGGGAGAGGCACAGAATAGTGACTGCTTCTGTCTGGGAACACAGACAGTAGAGGGCTGGGCAGAAGGGAGTCCTTTTATAGGTTTTTTTGGAACAGGCTCAATGAGCTAGTAGAAAAGTAGAGCACCAGAAGTATTGTTTGGCCATTAATGCTGAGTCACTGTGAGCCAGGGATTTCCAAGTCTCAGGAGCTCCGAGTCATACCAAGGGCAAGGTGTTTTTCCCTTTGCCCTGGTCTCAGGCTTTGGGTCAAGTCAGGGGCAAAGTGTCCTTTCCTTGGCCTTTTTTCTAACAATAAGCACTATAAAGTGAGTCTGTCAGATTATCATTCCTGACAAACCTCCCATTTCCTCCTGCAGTGCATCATCTTTCTACTGTCCCCTTCAAATGAATGTAATCACTAACTTTAGGTTCCACTGTGTGTTAAGTGCTGGTGAATAACTCTTTAAAAACACTTCATTACATTGTGTGTATAGACAGCCTAGTTTGGTCTTCTGTCATAATGTCTACTGGCATTGGATGTCAAAGCCAATATTACAAAAGCAGGGTGCCCTATTTCATTGCATCAACATCTAATTTTGGAATAATTCTAGTCGTATACTCACAGAGGACCCAATGAAGGAATTCAACCTAGCTCTGACACCAGGGCTACTGAGGCTTCATTCCCCTTTTCACAGTCTTAAAACAAAAAGCCCACACTCTTCCTTATGAAGAACAGACTGCAGTAATAGCCAAGCAGAGAAAATCAAGCTATTTATTTTTACAATGGAAACATTGTAATCTCTTCTTATAGATCGCACAGAAAGGTTACTGATCTCTGCAGAAGCTAGCAGTTTCAAAAGGGGAACATTTTATGAGTGATATCAGAGTTATACTAAAGCTTCAAAGGAAGACACCTGGAATTGAAAATCCTGATAAAGCAGAAACTATTTTTGTGGTTTCCTCAGGATGCCTGCTTAATATTGTTCCCTGGCATGTGGCAGATTGTCTTCTTCATTGTGTCTCGCTGTACCTGAACACAAAGATAAATGTACCCGTAGCA
Source organism: Peromyscus aztecus (assembly GCA_902168405.1). Lineage (NCBI taxonomy): Eukaryota > Metazoa > Chordata > Mammalia > Rodentia > Cricetidae > Peromyscus > Peromyscus aztecus. The sequence goes on along the minus strand of CABHPQ010157898.1, from coordinate 43,382 downwards.
CACCTATCTCTGAAGGAAGAGAGTGAAATGGCACTTTCCAGCCTAGCAAATAATTGTGTCAGAGAGATTCCATGGGTTCCTGAAAACCCAGGGATGTTTATTCTCATTTGGATTTAATCAGAGGTACCATATAGAGCTTTAATTACACAGAAGAAACTATTGCCTTTTGGGGCTGTAACAAAGCAATGATTATCTAGTAATACATTGTTCACACTGAACCAGATGAAACTTTAGTACATCTTTCCAAATCCCTTCATGATTCAATCTTGAATTGAGCAACACGGAACAAAAGAATCAATTCCTCTTTTAAGAAACAAATGTTTAATCATCATACTGGATCCATGCCAACCTGGAAAATGTTTGCAAATGAGAAAAAGCATAATAAAATAAAAGACACTTCATAAGTGTCTCTCTAAGACAATGCTATCAAATATATATAGCACTATCAAATATATATACATACATATATATATACACACATACATGCCTTGGAAGATGTACAGAGTTTGGGGTATTTGCAGAGCTCCACCTGGAGATACATAAAAGGAGTTGAATATCGCAGTCAGGGCCTGTAAATCATTAAGGTTATGGCAACCACATTTAGATGATAGAGAAATGTATAAATGAGTATTTTCAAGCCTAACCCTCAGATTAATCATTTCATAAAATATTCTAGAGAAAAGGAGGCTCCACAATGAGGAAGATTAAGGAACATCCCAGGTTTTATCCATCTCGTTTGGAAGTTGACATATCATATTACTGTTTTAAAGCCTCTAAGAAGTTCTATATTTGGAAATGATATACGGAAATAAATAATTATTAAGAAATCATAAAGGGTAAGAAATTTTAAGAAGGTAAGTTCTTTAAACTAGATAAATTACACAAAAATAAGAACCTGCAAGAAACATGTCAGTTTGCTGTTCCAGAACCAGGAAGAAATATGACAATTATTATCTATTCAAAAATTTTTTAGCAAATAAAAAATACAGCATCAAAAAGTAATTCCTCCCACAATTCCTTTCTACATTCTGTTAAATGCCTATGCAGACAGAGAAGAGGCTAAGGAGGCCCATGAATTCAGACAAAAGACGATGTGATTTTGAAGGAAGTTTCACCAAATGTAAAACACCCTGTAACATACAAATTACCCTAACCCCATCCATCTCATCCTCTACATCAATAGTGTTCTTGTTAAGAACTCCTGTTCCACAGCTTCTCTCATAGACTCCAGAGCAGTGCAAGGAGGAAGAACCTGAATCAGAGACAAAAAAGTCTAATTTACTCTCTCTCATTTGCCCCACACCACAGTGAAAAATTAGACAGGGCAGAAAAATGCCAAAGCATCACTTTTTAAGCCAGGCAGAGCCTGTCCCATATGTCTATTCAAAGTACTCAAATCCATCAGAACCACTTACTGTGAAACACTGGCCAAGAGGCCATTTCCCCAAAGGAAAGGATTGTAGGTCCACCCCTTCTAAGCTTATCACAGAACAGTATCTCCTAAATCCCGGCACACACAGCTGTCCTTGGATCCAGAGCAAGCAAGCTTTCTGCTCCAGATAAAGAGTAGACTGTGTTAATGAAACCAAGAGATCATCCCTTGTAAAATGTCAGATCAAGATGAATTTCTGTCTGCCTAAGGATGGATAGAGAAAACAAATGGAAAAGAGAAAATGTGATGTTCAGCAATGTATGCCTGATGTCTTTGTAAACAGGAGAAATGAATTTTGGGGTCTGGAATAAGGGACTGGAGTGTAATAGAAGAAATAAAGAAAATTGACTACAATGATTTAAAAAAAACTGAAAAAAAGGAAGGAAACTCTCTAGGTGTTATAGTCCTGTGGTTTGCGGTCCTCAATGGTGGCATTTCTGAGAGGGACGTTCAGAAAGGGAAGGTTTCCTCAGTAGATGTGTTACAGCTCTGAGGCAGAAGATTTCCCCTATGGAAGTATTACAGCTCCAAAGGGAAAGATTTCCTAGCAGTCAGAAGCCAAGGAATAGCACAAAGTCACACTGCACAACAAACCTCACACAAGAGATTTATTGGGAAAGACACCAGAGGGTGGCTGCCTCTGCTTGGATGAGAAGCATCAAAGAACTGAGCAGTAGATGGGCTTATATAGAGTTTTGTGAGGAGACACTTCCCAGGGTGAAGATTTTCAGGCTGGGGATTGGTGAAATTTCAAGTCCTGAGCTTGGATCTAGCTCAGGGGTTGGTGGGATTTCATGCTCACAGATTGGTAGGTGTTCATGCCCAGGATTGGTGAGTTTTGGTCCTTTTTCAAACCCAGAAGTGCACTCCGATATTTTACCCTACAAACTCCAGAAGGAAGAGCTGAGCTCTAGTTCTCCTCTGACAATAAAATTTAGTGGTGTAGGGACCAGGGCCAATGGGGAGAATACCCTGCTCCCTGGCTTGATTCAGAGCTCCTGAAGCTTGGAAATCCTTGCCCCCATGACTCAGTTTTATCACCAAAAAACAACTGTCTATGTGGCACTTTTCCACTAGCTCACAGCACACACTCTAAGCACCCCATAAAAGCCCTCCCCTTTGTCCAGCCCTCTGCTGTCTCTTTTCCTGTGCCAAGACAACTACCATTCTGTTCTTCACCCCAATAATCCTCTTGTGTGAGGACTGTTGCACGGTGTGACTTTATGGTCTTCCTTGGCTCTGGAATGTCAAGAGACCCCTGGGCTAGAAAAACCCTTTCAAGTGGAACCACACCAAGTCAAGAACAAGGGTTGAAAGCTGCCGAAACTTGGCATCCAAGGGAGGTGAAAGTGACTGGAAAACTCCCAGATGAGTGGAAGTGATCACAGAGGTTTCCTTTGAACACTGTTTCTGCCATAATTGAAGGAAACTCCTGAAAGAAACTATGCTTGAGGTGAACAAGACAAAGTCTACAGACTTAAAAGCAGCTAAATATCAGAAAATTCTACTATACTGTTTTTAATATTAAAATTCTGTGGATATACATAAAGTACAATTTTCAAAATTCATAAAATAGATAAAAAATAGGACATATTCTCTAGCTTCCACAAGGATGCCTACACAGATTCCCATGTATCAACTCACACGTATAGATATGCATGAACATAAGCATGCATACACACTAACACACAAATATGGTTGACATTAAGCATTCTGAACAACAACGAATATCAGAGAAAAGTAGAACAAAATATACAGGAGATATGTACCTATAAAAATCAGTGATAAATAGTATGATAAAATGACCAAAACCTAGGTCTTATGAAAAATACATACCTTCCATTCTGCATAGCCAATTTTGTAGAGGAAAATAGCACATATATGATTTCATAGTTAAGTAAGTAAGCTCACATTAGTATATGTGCTTCATATATAATAAAACCTCCAAATTTTGTGTTCCAATAAAATGATGCTACGTATTTCCATCATACTGTTTTCCCCTCCACACTTAGAGTGCCCTTACTTCCCCTTCCCTTTTTCTATTTCGGTTCAAACTGTTTTGTGACTTTTCCTGCAGAAAAGTGAACTAACATCTCCTTAGCTTATGTAAGGCATGGATGTCACACCAAAGAAATGGTTCTACCAATGTCAACCTGGATAATTAATGGACTTATATGATTATAAGTCAAGGATTGTTAAAGGAGCAGAGGTATCTGAAAGGCAGCCTGGAAAGCCCACCCTAGCATGGGTTTGAGGCCTTAAGAAAGCTGCAACTCTGAAGCTTTCTACATGACTTGCAGATAATCAGAATCTCACCATTCAGCAGTTGTTTACTGTTTCTTTAAACTTAGGAGAGACCTTGTGAATCTTGCTTGTTTTATGAACTTAATGGGACTTCTTAGTTGTTTACTTCCTGAGTCTCACAAGCATCCCCATGTTTCCTGGAAGGAATGTTTCAATTAGTACAGCACATATAGACACAGTGCTGTTTTGGCAAAAATAGTAATAAAATTTTTTTTTATCTTTAGTTACTATTTGTGAACTTTCACCATCATCAGTCAATTTGAGTCTACCAGTTGTCAAAAAACTTGGACATTAACATTTTTGAATATTTTTAAATGGGTAACTAAGAGCCAAAAAATAAAATAAAATTCCCTCAAGTCACTATGAAATGTTATCTCCTTGTTTATTACATTTCATTGTGGTTAGCTTTATGCATTCATATTCTAGGATAGGGAATATTATAGCATTAATACAGACCAAGCATGGCTAATGATGATTAGACTTAAAAGGCTTTTGCTTTACAGATACTTTAAAAGTTAAATGCATTTAGCATAAACTGTCCTTCAAATTTGGAATTAGATTTTTAAATAAGAATGGGATTATGAGGGGTGAATTCTCTTAAAATTAACCAGAGCTTCCAGTGGTCTATGAGATTATTAAGGTAAACAACCTATACTTTATAGTATACTGTGATTTTAGTTGGTAGACTAGCTGTCCAAAATTCATTTTCAACTAACAATATGATTTTCAATATATATACAATGTGATCCCATTGTGAGTTGAATAGTAACTGCTGTAATGCCATTCTTAGTCTGATTTTTTTAAGGTGAAAATGGGCCGAGAATCTTGAGTCCTTTCCAAAAATATGACTTCAAACTATAGCTACCAGGAGGGAATAGTACAGTAAACGCACATTCTCTCTCAGAGCTTGGACTCAAAGTGTGGAATGGAATCCCAACCCCAATAAGACAGAATGGACTCAAAACAAATCTTACAAACTCTTTTGTAGCCACTCTCAATATAAATGTCAGATTCCTACTTTTCCTTCCTCCTCCCAAATAAACAGCCAGCTTAAATCAATTGCTCCACATCCATGAAAGACAATTTAAGGCAAGAGTTTACCCCTACTGTAGGGTAAGAGGTCCAAACTCACTTAAGGTTTCAAAACCCACCAATCCCTGAGCTAGAAATCCCACCAATATCCACCCTGGAAATCTTCACCCTGAAAAACTCCTCCCCCAAGAAATTCTATAGTAAGCCTGTCTTCTGCTCAGTTCTTTGCTGCTTCTCACCTGAGCAGAGGCAGCCACCCTTTTGCATCTCTCCCAATAAATCTCTTGAGTGAGGTTTGTTGTGTAGTTTCACTTTGTGGTATTTATTCCTTGGCTCCTGACTGTCAGGATCCCTTCCCCTCCAGAGCTGTTAACACTTTAATAGGGAAGCCTTTCCCTTCAGAGCTGTGACACTTGTAGAAGCAAGCCATCTTCCTTCAAAGCTGTAACACTTGTATAGGGGAAGCCTTTTCCATCAAGGCTTTACCATGTGCATTGGGGAAACCTCCCCCCACCCCCAGAGCTATAACCCTTGTATAGGGAAGACTTTCTCCTTAGAGCTGCAATACTTGTAGAAATGAATTGTCTCCCTTCAGAGCTTTAACACTTGTATAGGGGAAGCCTTTCCCCTCGAGGCTTTACCATGTGCACCGGGGAAACCTCTTCCTCCAGAGCTGTAACACTTACACCTATTTCTGCCCTGTAGACCTATGAGATCTACTTTCTTTAACAATTTTGTTTTTCTTAGGAGGTTAACATGATAGCTGTGTTGCTCAGCTTGATTGACTCTGTAAATACAGAAGAATAAAATATGGCATTAGGGGCTGTGGATAAAGCTCAGTGGTGGTGGGCATGTGAAGTAACATGTACACAGCTGTAAGTTGAATTATAAGCATTGCAAAATATAAAATGAAATGAAAGCCCCAAATCCCACATGACATTGCAACATATACTATTTTTCAATAGAATTATTTTAATGAAACATTTATCAAAGGAAGGTTCAAACTACTGTATGACACTAACATGAGAAAAGTATTTTTTCCTACGGTGCAAAAATCCCATGTTCTCTGGCATGTATGGATCCTAGCTTTGAGGTCTTAGACTTGTGTGTTTATTTGGAATAGCTGTAGAACTCAGAAAGTCAGAAAGGGCCTCTAAGATGGGGAAGGAAAGCGATCTTAAGAGGTGAGGGGGTGGTAGAACACATGATGTGACAGGAGAAGAGAGAATGCAGGGAGCTAAAGGGTTAAGCAGGAGTGGAGCCAGTGGGGCAGGAGAGAGGAGAGGGTCAGAGTAGATTAGCCAAAAGTAAGAATATATTAAGTCCTGTGGAAACCCACTATCCATAAGCTGATTTTCTCAAGGAGTTTTAACTCAGGGTGTCCAGAATGTGTGGACAGTGATTCCACCACAAGACAAGATTCTTATATAAAACTCTCAGTGCCAGGAACAGGATACTTCCCTATAAATTTTTCATCAGGAAGACTCTAGAGGCTCCCAAAAGGACAGAGGCTATTATCATTTCTCTGGTGACCAACCAGAGCTAGATGGCACAGCTCTCTTGCTGAAGACATCATATACTTAGTTTGCAGGATACAGAGAAATCAACCGGAAGTCGGAACGCTACTGAAAACTTCCTCCCTTCCAGATAGCTGTCATATCAGAAAGTGGTATGCAGGGCACTGGGGTACAGAATTCATCACTGGTATTACCCAGTTTCAAAATCTCTATACTACTATACTGACCTGCTAGAGAAGACGTTCCCACTGGCACAACAGTGGCACAAAGATTATGGAGAATAAGCAACTGTTTTGGGATTGGATTTGAAGCTTGCTGCATAGGACGAAGTTTAAGCCAGTGTTATGAACCTCATCAAAAGCCCATGGCTGGGGAGGTCACAGGCCCTAGGAGGGAAGCTCCTACTCTTTTCTTGATAAATGTACATGTTATCAAACTGACTTCTAAATATGCATGCTTATACATATAGAACATATAGATTAGTGCTGCCCTAAACCTTGGTCAGAGAAGTTTCTCTCTGTAGTGGTCCGTAGCTAATGCAGAGAGTCACAACTAGTCAAAGAGCTGTTAACTACCAACTATTGAATTGGACATTGATATCAATAACCTCCTTGACACACACTCACACATTAAGACTCACAGAACATCAAAGAAAAGATAAAGGAAGGAAGAATATAAGAGCCAGAGTGGGGATGGAGAGGGTGGCTGTGAAATGCTGTCCTCTCTAGACATGGTAGACATTGCACTCGGGACCTCACTACAGCCTTTTCCCACATAAGATCTGCATAAGCTCAAGCCAACAAGTGTAGTCAGTTAACATTCCAACAGGCAGCACTAATGATATTTGGTGTGAGAAGCAAAAAATCAAAACAAAACAAAAACAAAAACAAAATGGGAAGGGGCGTGAAGCAATGCTTGACGATTAAGATCACTAGCTGTTCTTCCAGAGGACCAAGGTTGAACTCCCAGAACCTACATGATGCTTCACAACTACCTGCAAAGCCAGTTCTAGGGGACCCGATGCCCTCCTCTGGCCTCCACGGGCCCCAGTACACACACAGTGCACAGACATACATGCAGGCAAAGCATCCATACACCTAAGGAGGAGAAGGGTGTGGTCTGGGGCCTGGGAAGAAGTGACTGGTGTGTATATGAATGAAAGCCACTATTCATATGAAGGAAATTGTCCAAGAATCAACAAAACATATATTTCTAATTTTTTTTATTCCGTGGCTGTCAGGTATTTTAAGTCCTTTGGTCACCCTACCCAGTTTCATCATCTTGGTTTCTGCCTTACCAGTATCATGGAAAGATCCCTGACGCCCCAATCTAAATCAAAGGGGAGCCTTTTATGTGAGCTGGAGAGGGGACTGCTGGGACAGGTAGAGCAGAGCTCCGAACTCTAATTACAGAGCCAAACTAACTCTAGCAAGGGTCAGTAAACCTTCTCTTAAACAGCCAAATGGTAAATGAGTATAAGAACAACATATTGTAAAATCCACCATTCTCATTCACACTGAAGGACAGTAACAGTTACTCACACATCTCACTGTTTATCCAGCAGTCATATCCACCTGTTTGATATAAAAGATGCTACCCAATCATTTACTTGTGGCAAAACGCCTTAAATTATGTTCTATATTAAACTTTTCTTTTAATGTGCAATCTGTGAAAACAAGAGTTATCCAAATTAAACTTTAGGTTGTGATTCAACACTTGGAGAAACGTTTGCAAATGGGAGGTATTTTATGCACAGCTCAAAAGCTGTTCTCAGAAGTTTTATTGGTACCACTGCATCCACAGTTGGAGCAGGCAATCTGATGTGTGCAGCTATTCTTGACAACCAAATCAAATTGCTACACTCTCAATCGGTTGATCAATGAGTAATTGACTGTGAAGATAAGCAGAAATATCAGCCAATTTGTTAACTGAGTGGAGGTATGGACAAAGTCAATGAAGAAATTGGGTGGAGGAAGTTAAAAGAATGTAATCAGAATGGATCTGATCAGAACTGCTTCCATGAATGAGGCACAGAATTTATTCTATTACTTTCTTGGAAAGTCCTTGATAACTCATATGCAGAATTCATTAACTATCTGCGGTAATTGTTAACTATTTCCTGGCAATATGTTAGGAGGAACTTGCTTAAAATACTTGTCTTTTTAGGGCTCCACAAATCATACATTTACTAAACTAATAAAATTGGGAAAATATGCTTGCTCTCTCTCTCTCTCTCTCTCTCTCTCTCTCTCTCTCTCTCTCTCTCTCTCTCTCTCTCTCTCTCTTTTTTTAATCTTGTCTCAAAGTAGCAGGTTTCCTTGTGCTGTTTTCATACATACTTAGCTTTGGTTGACCCTTACTCCATTGTCTTCTCCTCACCATCTCCCTGCCCCCTATTCCATCCCCCTGCCCTCGGTCCATGCCGCTGTCTCCCAGTCCACCTCCCTGCTGCTTCTGGCACTGTATTATAAGAACTTACAGGGCATAGTATTGGCACAAACTTCTATGACATGGAGGCCTGTGAGAGTCACCAGACATAAACGTACACAGCTGCAGCCAACATATTTTTTGGCAAATTCTCATTGAAGAAAAAGTCACCATCTTTAACAAACAGTGGTGGTAAAACTGGATATCCACATGCAGAAGAATGCCACTTTCTGCTTGCACAAAAGTCAATTCCAAACGGATCAACAGCCTGAATGTAAGACCTGAACCTCAGAAACCGCTTGGGGGTGGGGGGAAGTGGGTAAACCACTTCGAGATATTGTCATAGGTAAGGACCATCTGTCGGGAAATGAGGACAACAACCACCTTGTGGGATCTCATGACATTAAAGTTTCTATAAAGCAAATGAAACCTTTAATCAAGTGAAGGGACAGCCTCTGGAATGGGACAAAAACTTTGCCAGCCCTATGTCTGACAGGAAACATCTAGAAAAAACAAAAAAAACCCTATGTTTTCTAATGTGGGTAGGAATAATAATTTGCTCAATCTATTATTTGTATAGAAACAACATCAACTATAACAGAATATGTCTAAAAGATGATAAGGTAGAACTGAGAGATGAAGCACACAAAACACTAGATATTAAGTCCAGTTTTCAAGAAAGAACAGGAGAAAAACAGATGATAATACAGAATTCAACTACAATCATTTAAATGAAGACCTTAAGATATCACTTGAATTTTATGATATATCGTATTCATAAGAACAAAATGACTTAAGATATATTCTTACATGTATTTTATATCTTATGTACGTGTGTAGCTTAAAATGAGTGGACCGTTGCCTCTTCGAAACTGAGCATAACAATATTCTGAGTGACTCTTTTTAACTTTATACTCCAAGTATGTGTGGTCATGGGCATGTGATCAGATATCATAATGTTATTTTATAGATTTCATGTTAAAGTAGTAATCAAAAATGAGAAAAAAAAACATTTTGCAAGGTACTTTAACTCCCTCTGCCATTCATAATTTCATTTGTGCCTCACAGACGTGTCAGAGGGGTCGATCGAGAGTTACCATTCATCATATTAGAGGTGAGGTGGCTGCAGGTCAGATAAATGAAGTAAAGTGATGTTCCCAAGGTCATGTTAATACCTAAGAGTGAAAATGATGCATGGCGCAGGGGGCTCTAACCTTCACAGAACGCTTCAACTCTCCACCATATCAATACTGATATTTGAAAAATATATTCTTTAAGGGATCAATCCTTTCTCCTTAAACTTACTAAAAGCTTTGGTAAATGTCCAGTGTAATGGACATATTTATCAAGAAGAGTTTGAAGCAGCTAAGCCACCCCTGTAAGCTAAATGACTTTGGTTAAAAAAAAAAAAAAGTAAGATAAAAACACATCCCATCTCACCCTCGCTTGGCTTCCTCTTTTAAGAAGTAAGGTGCCTGTGTGTCCAAACACAGTGTGCTGACATCAGGGGGAAAATATTTCTTTCTGTTTCAGACCAGCTCTAGAATGGTAATGAGAAGTTACCAATATTTAATAGGTGAGATGGACAGGTACTCATACCTTATTCGAACTTAAAGTTCCCTCTTCTCTGTGTCCTGTGAAAACTTCAATAAAACAACTAAAAAATTGTAAAACCCAAGAACAAGAACAAGCTCAGATTTTTACCTCCAATTGAGCCTGAACTTGGCAGTGAGAATGAACAGTGGCTGAGGAAGGTTTCCCAGAGACACAGGAGAACCAGGAGAGAGAATATTAAAACCCATGATATTCTCACCTGTATCTGGTTAGATTGTGAACATGGTTTTTAGGATACTATGCACGTGCTGTTGACTACTCTGAAGGAATGATGTTCTGTTCAGATTGCAGACCACCCTTCACCAAGACTAGTATCCATCATTTCCTACAGAAAGTCCCCATACAATTCAGATTCCAGGGCATGTTCTGAACTCCACTAGGAGCACCTTAGGAATAAATCTGTGGCTTTTATCATTGGTGGCTCTCGCCACGTTTTTCAGAAGGAACGATGTATTTGGCCTCCGTTCTTTTCCATTATTTTGTTTTGTTCCACTTCATATTATTATTGTGGCCCCTTTTCTTTTCCTTTTTGCTACTTTTGTCCTTATTTCTTGAGTATTCTTGCAGCATACCAAGTGCAAATCATTTTAGATAGAATCCGATTTTATGTGCTCTTCAAACAGAGGAGGTGAGTCTCATCATCCCCACTGTTCAGGTGGGGAAAAGTGAGATCCTTTGTGTCATGTACAAGCAGTCCCCTGACCTTTCAACAGCAAAGGAGAAGGAAAGTCAAAAGGAGATGACCTCACTTCAGCTCTGGTGTTCTCCATTTGTAACAAATCACTATTGTTTTCTGTTACTTTACACATTTTAGCTCCTTTGATTGGAAGGACAGACCTCTAATACCAAGTCCTTTGAGTATTTATTGGTTGTTTTTGAAACGGTTTTTCTTTTTTTAACATTTTTCCTTTATTTCGCATACCAACCACAAGACCACAGTTTCCTCTCCCTCTTCTCCTCCTGTTCCCTCCCCTGACTCCTATCTATGCCCCTCTCAATCCACCCACTCCTCTCCATCTCCATTCAGAAAGGAGTAACACCTCTCCCTTCCTCCCACATATCACCCTCCTCAACTACAGCTTACTCAGAAATGACCCAGGAGGACTTCTTAAGTCCCTCTTTTGATACTCAAAAAGGTGCCCCAGGCTGACTAGTCCTTCTATTGAAAGGGTTAACTCTGCACTCTATTGGAGAAGGATAGGGAACAAAATCGCTCTCAAGTTAACACATAGTTTAATTAGTCTATGTAAAGGGTTAAAGGTCAGTGAAAATTCTTTCATTCTCTCTTCTTCGTTGCTTCATTAACGTCAGGTGTTTGAGCACTGTGATCTGCAGAACATGAATAAATGATGTGATGCTATGGAGGAAGTGACACTGTGATGTTTTGAGACTAGTTTTTAGACTAGAGGGAGGAAGGATTGAATGAACCAGAGGCACCAAGGACATCACAAAAGAACCCACATTAACAACTAACCTGGCTCATAGGAGTTCACAGAATCTGAACCAACAACCAGGGAGCCTGCACGGGACCCACCTAGGCACTCTGCATACATGTGACAGTTGTGTACCTTGCTCTATTTATGGGACTCCTAACAATGGGAGCAGGGTCTATAGCTGGAGTTTTCCTGGTCCTGCCTGGCCCACAGTCAGGATAAATCTCTCCCACCCACCAGTCCCGAAGCCACTCAGACCCAATCAAGTAAACAGAGACTTATATTATTTATAAACTGTATGGCCATGGCAGGCTTCTTGCTAACTGTTCTTACATCGTAGATCAACCCATTTCTATTAATCTATAAGTTGCCACGTGGCTCGTGGCTTACCGGTTATCTTAAAAGCTGCTTCTCATCACGGAGGCTGGCAGCGTCTCTGTCTCAGCCTTCCTCCTCCCAGAATTCCTCCTCCTCTCTCCTTGTCCCACCTATACTTCCTGCCTGGCTACTGGCCAATCAGTGTTTTATTTATTAACCAATCAGAGCAACACATTTAACATACAGACCATCCCACAGCAAGGGGCTGGCCCTAATTATTTAGCTGGCTCTTGGGAACCTATTCCTCAAACGGGGTTGCCTGGTCCAGCCTAAACACAAAGGGAGGTGCTTAGTGTTGCCATTGCAACTTGATACACCATGGTTTGTTGATGCTCATGGGAACCTACCCCCCCCCCCCGTTTCTGAATAGAAACAGAGGAAGAGTGGATTCAAGGAGAGTGTGGAGGAGAGGTGGGGGAAGGAAACGGGAGGAGAGGAGGGAGGGGAAACTGCAGTCGGGATGTAAAATAAATACATAAATTAAAATTTTTTTTAAATATTAAAAGGATAATAAACAGCTGCACCAAGTGCCCAAGAGAATTTAGGAATTATAAGACACTCAGAATTAAAAATGAAAACACTTTATTCTCTGACAGTTTGGATTTATGCACTCAAAACATTAGCCAGTGACACTGACTAAAGAGGCCATTCTTTGTGTGTGTGTGTGTGTGGTTTTCCTGAGACAGGGTTTCTCTGTGTAGTTTTGGTGCCTGTCATGAATCTCACTCTGTAGACCAGGCTTGCCTCGAACTCACAGAGTTCTGGGATTAAAGGCGTGTACCACCACACCTAGCCTAAAGAGGCCATTCTTAAATAAAGTTTCTTTAAAAAGAATAAAAACAAACAAAACAAAACAAACAACAATAACAAGAAAACAAACAAACAACAATAACAAAGAAAAAAAACACTGACTTTTCCTACCTTGGTCTCTCAAAGCCTGAGGGCATAGTTAAAAAAAAAAATCTGAAGAGGAATTCCATAGAATTTCATGGGCAGAGACAGAGCCCAGCCTGTCTTCAGTACCTTAAGTGTGAAATCTGCGCAGTAATATTTCCAAGATTCTGAGACTTGACGTCTATGTCTGTAATGCTGCTGAGAAGTTCTCTTCCATGGCAAATACTTCTGAAAGATGAGCAAAGCATGTTGTGCTGAGGGAGAATGTGAACTCTGATACAGTTTCAACAGGTACCTTTTGCAACTGGGGCGGTCCTTGTGAGTGGTCATGCTGGAGGTAAAGCCAGGCACTAGACTGCCACAAAAAGGTAAACCTATGCTGGTGCTTTATGGTGTGTATAACACTTATTTAAATGGCTCTTATTTGGAAGTCTATGAAAAGTAGTTTTTAAATGGCTTTCCTTTTCTACAAAGGTATAATCTTTTAACTATGTATTTCTACCACGTAAATTACATTTTTTGTAAAAACGTTCCAAATTAAAATTGACAAGATTTTTCTTGCAAAGTCTATTCCCATAGTCCTCTCCTGACACCCACAGTCTTCAAATTAATTTTAGCAGAGAGCTAGCAAAGTCAAATTAATATCAGTCTACTAGGAATATCTTGCCCAAAATCCTTTGCGACCCTAGAGCTCTTTTATTAGATCTGTTTTTAATTGGATGTATAGAGAATCCATTAAAGAACTCCATAGAAAAAAATGTCAAGTCTGAGAATATTAAGCCAAAAAAAAAAAAGGAAGAAAAGACCTTCATTGTATCTTCCTGTGATGTCCTAGACATATAACTTTTAAATAAGGGATCTCAACCTTGGCTGCACACAGTATTTCTGCCATAATTAGAGGGCACAGAATTACCTTTTTGACAAATTGACTTCCTATTTCAAACAGCCTAAAGCAGCTTTGGCCCTTGTTAAACTTTTAATTTATACTAAATTAGTAGACACAAGTCTTGAAGCAGGGGTCCTGTATGTAGTTACAGATGATGGTCCCACTTCACATTTATGAAATGGTCCAGGACAGTGAGTGAGTCTGCTTTCTCTTGTGGCCACCAATCAATGAACACGTAGTTTCATAACTTAAACTAAATTGAAATGATTCCACACAAAAGCTCTGTTCAATTGTTTAAAACCCATGAAAATTATTTGAGTATGCATAAAAATTTAGTCTCATTCAAAGACTTAGCATTTTAATTTATGGGCTTGAATCATTCACTTTTTTTGTGATAGAAGATTTCCAGGTTAAAATATTACCTCTTTAGTAATATCTAGAATATAACTTTGGTGCCTCAAATAAATATGAGTCAATATACTTAAGGATCTTTTTAAATTTCTAGGAAAAAGAACCCTTATATTATCAGTATGCTGACATCTTATTGCCATTTGGTTAGAACATCCTATAGCTGAACAGAACTTACCTCAGGATCCTGCTGGTGTGTCAGGTCTGTCGTGTCTGAGGCTGCCACCTAAAGCACATTTTTTTTTCTCCTTGAACAGAGATTCCTAGCCCACAGCATAATCATGAGATGATTTCCCTGACCACCATCCAGGATTTACCAGAAACTCGATGAAGATGATGAACATTGGACAAAAATTTGATGAGACATTTTAATCATTATGAACCTAGTAGTATGAATAGAATAACAGCTCTGTCTTTACTCTCCAAAACTTATCATAAGTTTATGGAAACAAACATTTCTTTATTTTCCAATTGGATGTAGGAACTTATTGCACCATTCTTTTGGGGCACTTGATAATATGATTTAAAACTAAAAATGCACATTTAATGTGCCGCGAGAACCACGGGCTCAAGTTCTTATTCTAGTAATCTAAAATTATTTGATTTGTGAGAGCTTCATGGATACTGGCTGAAACATGTTCATAGAATAGCTAACTTGGAAATCAGTAGCACTCACTGAGAAGAGATACGGTGGAGTACCATGCAGGTCTGAAGGTGACTTGAAGTTATTGCCTATGTAACTGATATCACCCTGACTCACACATCAGACATGCTCTTCACAGCAGAGCTAGCTGTGTGTCCTCCAAAACTAGTGATTTTTAAAACCAAATAACTATGGGGGAGCAAGCTCAGCATCAGGAAGTCAAAAGTCAGTGGAAAATGGTTCTTCTGGAGAGGGAGTGAGATAAGAGA
The DNA here is from genome assembly GCA_902168405.1 of Peromyscus aztecus. Lineage (NCBI taxonomy): Eukaryota > Metazoa > Chordata > Mammalia > Rodentia > Cricetidae > Peromyscus > Peromyscus aztecus. Next base: position 28,145 of record CABHPQ010157898.1, on the reverse strand, counting down.
GGACAATGGAGGGACATTACCAAATTGCAGTGTACATGAACTGTGAAATAATAAAAACGTACAAAAATTCTACTGAAGTAGTTATGACTAGTTATATAAGTCTATTTGACTAGCTATTTAACTATTTTAAGTTAAAAATGTAGGAAAGGCAAGTATGATTTGATCTTCTTATAAACATATAAATGAATAGAAAAATTGTATAAAAATAGGTACAAAACTATAAATGGTTGATATTAAGTGGGAAAGATGCCACTACAGATTTTATACATTTCCATATTTTTAGTTTTTTGCAATGAACCCACATTGCTTTCCTATTTTAGGGAAATGATTTATTCATTAAAATGCACTGTAAAATAGATTGCATCAAATTACCTTAGTTTCCATTTAACTTGCAGAGTTAAAATTCAACATTAAATTCTTGTATTTATAGAGGCGATGGCACACAAGTCATTGTAACAGCGACAACATCCAGCACTGTACTAAATCCACAGCCCAGTACTTTCAACATTCATAAGACACTGAAAAGTAAGACACTTGCTGCCCATAATTTGCAAATGGATAAGTTAAGATTTGGATACATCCATTCATCTTTATCCCGTTGAAAGCGCTGCATGTGTCTGAGGACAGCTGACATTCCTAACCTCTGGGCTAAACTGCCTCGTGATTTTATTCACTGTGATCATGAAATGAAATGATGCTCTTTGCGTTCCAGATGTGACAAACAAAGGGATCGAGGGTCTATAAAGAGGTCAGAAAGCCAAAGGAGTCTCCACCTAAGTGAGAAAGTCAGAAGCAGACTGGTCTCGTAGAAGCTTCTACAATCTGCCGAGTCTCCAGAAAGCTTTCATGAGTGTTCTGGGTATGGAGGAAGGCACCTTTCTCAAGGGTTTCTATGACCTTCACATCTGTTTATGCATCTGGCTGCAACCACCTCTCTAGAACACTGTCCCCTCTGTCCCCCTTCTGGTCCCATAGAGTGTCTACACATGGCAGCTGTGAACTAAAGCCACATGGGAAAGGTGACCACAGGATACAAGTTCTACCTTCTCTACAGGGCAAAGGGACCCCAAGGGAACAACAGGTAACCTAAAATTACCGTTTTATTACGTATTCTGTGTGTATCTGTGTGTAACCATACAAAGACATATAGATGCACACACACACACACACACACACACACACACACACACACACACACACATCTGAATATTTTAGATGTAAACATGGGTAGCATAGCATCACAGCTAAGAACGTGGACACCGATATTACAGATCATGGTTTCTGTGTTTACTACCTGGATGATTTCCAGAGAAGGTCTTATTCTCTCCATGCTTCAGTTTTCTCATCTTTAAAATGAGAACGATGTTTCCAACCTCATAGTTGTTTTGAGGTGTTTCAACATTTTTGTATATTAAAAATTAAGAATTTAGCATGTTCACAGTAATAACAGAACTAGATAGTTGAGAGATTTCAGCTACGGTATTATTAAGTATGAGAATGATTCTAAGTGGTTTATAAAAATAACTAAGAATGATTAACTTTTTTAGCAGAACTAGGTTCATTTTGTTGTTGATTGACAGGCAATTATAAAATTTTTCACATGTACTAAGAAGAAAAGTTATCTTTTTTTTTTTTTTAACAAGGTGAATCAAAACTTCATACTCTGTTTTTCTGAAATCCTGAATGTTAGGTCCGCAAAGCAGATGCCAAATGGCAGTGGTGGTGGCGGTATTTTAGGGAGGTGGCCCAGGTCCCACTCGGGATCGCTTTTCCTAGGAAACTTGGTTTATTTAACTGGGAAGCAGAAACCTAAAGCAGTTCTCCAATGCCCTTCACGGTTGGTGAGCACTCCGGCCCTCCATTCACTTTGGACCTCAGCAGTCTAGACCTGAATGCTTCAAGCTGCAGATGACAGTGTCTCCCCAGCCTGGCCGAGTCCCACACTAGCCACACAGCCACTTCAGTGTCTGAGCTGTGTTCTCTCCGTGATTTACCCCTATAGAACCCAACAGGCTCCAACCTGGTGCTGACCTCTACTATCTGGAGAAGCCAGGCAGGAGGGGCCGGAGTGGGGAGGAGGGTTATTTTACCTTTTTCTTTCTTTCATTTGTTTTTTAAACTGTTCCTTTCTTTTCATGAAGAGTGACTCTATCTCTTTTCCTTGCTGCACCCACTTACACCAGGTAAACAACACCAGTTTGAAAATGACTAGTATTATCTATTTCCTACCTGTGACTAATTCGTTTTCATTCTAGATTTGATTGTTCATTGTCCTGCTTGTATTTCAATCTGAAAGGCTGTAAGATAGAAACATAAGAATTTAACCAAGAAAAGGAGTTTCAGAAATCTGGCCTATGTGATTTATTTTTTATGTTTATTTTGCTTTATTTCCTCTTCCCCTTAATGTTAAAGTCTCTCTTAAGCAGCTACTTCTAAAGTTTACTTCAACTATTATTTCAGGTTATTGGGCAATTGAGTTGTGAGGGACTTTTATGTCAACAGTTAACTAGAATTATTCTTTCCTTAGACAGCTCATTAACCATGATTCAGTTAAAAACTCCTGCTATAACTTTATAGTTGATCCTTCAATAAGAAAGACGGTTACTTGTGAGAGATGCAGGTCAAGTCTCTGTCCCATTGTGTGTGAAAACCACTGGCTTCACCATCTATGTGTCCTGAAATGGAAGGCAGTTCTTTCCCACTGAGGAGCTTAAGGGGTGTGTCAAGAAGTCTGCCATCAGTGTCTGGAACTTGAATTTCTGTCTTTAGCATCCTCAAGTTTTCTCAGAAAGAATTTCAGGAATGCAACAGTCTATATTCTTTAAAGCATTACACTGAGTGTGTGTGTGTGTGTGTGTGTGTGTGTGTGTGTGTGTGTGTATGCCTTCACCCCAGCATACATGTGTTGGTCAAACACAACAATTAGGAATCAATTCTCCCCTTCCTTCATGTAAATCCTTGTGATCAAACTCAGTTTATCAGACTTTGTGGTGATATTTTATTTGTGTTGAAATGTGATTTTATGTGTATGTTAATAAACAAACTTTGCCTGGAGATCAGAGGTCATAGTGAGCCATTGAGCAGAGTCAGGTGGTGGTAGCACATGCCCTTCAGCTGATCACATGGCAGGCAGAGTCTGTGTGGTCAAGGACACAGCCAACTGTGGTGACACAAACCTTTAATCCTAGTGCTAACCATAAAAGACCTGGAGGTCTGTATAGACAGGCAGTGACAAGGAAGTCATGTGGTTGGGTTTAGAGCCAATGAGAAGGCAGAACAGAAAGGCAATAGTAAGACAAGTCAGACAGGAAGAAACTCTCTCTTGGGGGAAGCTACTGCTGGTCGTAAGCTAAAGCTAGGTGGCTCTTGTTCTGATGTCTTTGGCTTTAACTGTGTTTGGCTCTGTGTTTCTTATTTAATAAGACTGTTTAGAAATTCATCTACAAGACTTTGGGACCTTTGCCTGCTGTGCTGTTCTTAAGTTGGATTACTTCCCAGTTATCTTCCTAACGTAGTGGGAAAAATATCTACCCTCCTGTTGAGTGGAACTGGATGGTGACTGCCTCTTGTTTGAGCCTGTCTTTGAAGCCTCCTAAGCAACTGTTGTTGAGGCTGCAGCTTACATTTTTGCACCAGGCCACCATAAATTTCCTTACAAATGAGGTGACAATCCACATCTCCATTTTCACATGAAGCATTAGTAAACCTGCAGGCAGATTTCATTTTTACACAGATTTGAAGGATCTGAAAGTGACGGTAATGTCTCCCACAAGGAGAGAACATTTAGGTGTGATTGCTTCTAACTCAAGCTGTCAGTTTGTTGTTAAAACTCAACAAGAGTCAGGAGATTAAAAAAAGTATTTTGCATGTCCTTTAACATCGTGATAGGCTCTTCTCTTTTGACAACTTTGATAATAGATGTTCCAATTCATGCGGGCAAACTGGTGACATTTCAAGATCTATACTATCAACTTTTATAAATGAAATTTTCAAATATACAACACTTCTATCTGCCACAACATCATTTAACAATAGCACAATTTAAAGCATTAAAATGCTTTTCCACTGCTATTGAACATCTCAACCTAGGAGACACATACATGAACATTCAGAGTTTCTTCAAATTTGTGTTGTGGAGCGAGCGCTTCAATAAAGAGAGAATACAGAGTACCTATGATTGTCACTTTACACATGTTTCAATGTAGTATATTTGACAATATCCTGATATTGACTTTGTAAAGGGATGATACAACCATCTACGTTTCTCTGAGTCCAAGGGGTTTCTTCAAGGTATTGATTCCAGCAATTATCCAGGGCTATAAACAATAGGTCAGCAGGTCTATCTGATAATAGAAATGATGGACTTGTTTGAATTCTTATAGCTCAGGCTTCCCTGAGATCCTAAACTCAAGACAGAGCATTGGTGCCCAGGTTGCAGCCCCTAATGTTCTGGCACTTTCTCTTGTAGCTCTCTCTGCCTGCAGTGTTAGAATTCTTAGGTTAGGGTGGGAAAGGTCTAGTCATACAAAGGTGATAAGCTCTATGTGTTATGATGGTGGCTCTTACAATGAGCTACTGTAAAGAGAAAGAGATATAAGCTATGGTCTGATTACTGACACACAATTCTTAACCAGAGGATCCTGATGCAAGCAAGTTCTTCAGAGATAACCCTGAGTTCCTTACTGTAGACCTTTAGCAAAATCACTTTTCTATACCCGGGGTTTCTAGTTCCCAGGGATCCCTCCATCCTGGGCAGCATGCCATTGCCAAGCCTGTGGCATTTAAACATGTCAGAGCTAGGTTGACAATTTCACAAATTTAACCCTGGATGAACACTACTTTCAAACTTCTGTTGCCTGTTTATCTGTCCTAAATGTTATGTCTATGTGCAAAAAAATTTGTGGAGCTAAGGTGTGCAGGCACCCTAATAGAGCAGCGATACATTCTCTCTCCCGTTCCTCCAAAGATCATGATGAAGCTAGAGAGGATGAGTGTCCTCAGCCTGCAGATGAGCCTATGACTCTTGAGTACGCAGCTACTGTAATTATAGTAGATCCCAGCTTTACTGCACTTGTGGGGTTGAGCACAAACTATGTGTGCATAATCTCTGCACCAGATCACATCACACATGAGAGAAAAGCGGGATTCTGACTTGGAAACAGCACCAGGCCAAGGACATAGATTTGTGTGCTGTTTCTAAAAATATTATACTGAAACAGGAAATTTCTGAATGGTTTTCTAAAATACTATCAGATTCATAAAAATTCAGACTACCAAATCAAACCCAAACTTTTGAACCTTCCTGTACCTCTCCCCTGCTATCATATATTCTAATCCAGGACATGATTGGCAATTTTTCCCCAGACTGAGCAGTTTCCTTTCCTTTAAAAATATTAATTTTTATTAGCATGCAAAGTATTGTGTATCACAATGGCATTTTACAACAAACTGTGTTTTAGTAGAATTTCCTTTCTTCTTATCTCCCCATTCCCCTGCTACCCTGCTATCCTTGATATCTACTTGACATGTGAATATATATATGTGTGTGTGTGTGTGTGTATATATATATATATATATATCACATTTTCATTATTTATTCATTATTGGTAGGGATTTGGGCAGATTCCATTCCTGTGACACCATGAATAAAGCAACAATAAACATGGATGTGCCAGTATCTCTCTGGTAGTATGTGAAGTCCTTTGAGTGCAGCACCTAGGAATGTCTATGTGGGTCATATGGTAGTTCTCTTTTTAACGTTTTGAGAACTCTTCATACTGATTTTATTAACGGCTCCACTATTTTCTATCACTGAATCAGGGTTCCCTTTTCCCTGTATGTTGGCCAGCATTTGTTCTCAGACTCTTTACAGCCATTCTGCTCAGTATTTTTTATCTCAAAATAGTTTTAATTTGTGTTTCTGATGAGTAAGGATATTGAAAAGTTTTTTAAATACTTATTCATCATTTGTGTTTCTTCTGAACACTATCTGTTCATTTTGTTAGCTCATTTGTTGAGTTCTGGGTGTTTAATTTATAAATTTGTAAATTCTGGATATTAGACCCCTGTTTGAAGTACATCAGGTCAAGATTTTTCTCCTGTTCTGTGTGCTGTGATTACAATTTGTTTCATTGTTGTTGCTGCTGCTGATGTTATGTCTGTATAACCTTTATTATACAGGAGTCTAGTTCCAGGAGTCATGCTAAACTCACGTCACTTCATTGGCCATGTCAACAATGCACATTCAGTCGGTCCTTCATCCATTCTCAGCACACTCACTCAGGGCGTCTGTGGCTCTCCACACACTCTGGCTTCCACAACAGCGCTTATGATAGGGCATGGCATAGGGTCACAGAGTTTGTTGAATGAAGGTCAGAGATTAGGTAAGTGGATGGGGATAGTGAGTCTCATTTACAGATGAATGTGGTTAAATTTTACTCCAATGATCAATACGCCTACAAGCTAATTAAGGTACAAGGTCAGGAAAACTTTTACAGGGAATGACATTTATGTAATAAGAATAATTGAACATGTGCAATCCTGGAATGATTTGTATTAGATAAATTATGATAAAAAAGTTATTTCTTGTAGTTGTAACATACTGATATGACTGTTTGACACTTTTATATTATACTACCTTGCCAACTACACTACACTTAAAACTATTATTTTAAATACAATTTAATTTTTTTGAGATCATAATATGATTACAACATATCCCCCTTCCACTTCTTTTCTGCACACCCTCCCATATACCCCTTCCCACTTGCCTTCAAATTCATGACCTCCTTTTTTTTTTTTTTACTAATTGTTATTGTATGCATACATGTATATGCATGTACATATAAATATACATATTCTTAAATATCTTGCATGCACACATGTATATGCATGTACACACATATATACTTACACATATATACATATATACATTCCTAAATATCTTGATGATAAGCCTATGTGATGTTTCTCCCTTCCAATGAAAAACAAATGAATAGTTTTCTTGAATTAAAGAAATGTGACTGAAGATCTTATGAAGGAATAAGTCTGCTTATTTCATATCTTTACCTCTAAATAGGGTTGGGTCACACATAGTATTCTTTTGCTAAGTTCGTGTATTACCAAGTGACAGCCTAGTATCGTGTCATGGTGATGGTGTTCAGGAAACAGTCGATGCAAATGTTCAGGTGATTCTTTGGGTTGTCCTCCTTTTCTTTCCTCTTTTAACATGGTGATAACCAGAACCAATTGATTTGTTTCTCAGATTGCTAAAACCCTCCCAACACTTTCCTCAATACCAGTGTTGAATAAATCATTGTAATGTTCCCCTGAAGTGAATTGAAAATTAATTTACACAACCAAGATGATCCTCCTAATAACAGGGTACATGGGATGGGGAAATTGGAAATCATTACCCAGCAAACATTATCTGCATTATTTTTGTAGCTGCTGTAGATTGCATTGTAATAGAAAATTAGGAGACCGGCTGTGAAGAAGTTTAAGAGGGTCCCCTGAAGAGCGGCTGCTTTAAAATTGATTCTTTAAGAAAGCATTAAAAAGCTATTGGAATTGATTGCCTGCTAATATAAAGGAAAAACTCTTTGCCACCATTTGAGTTAAAAAAGAGCATCTTCATTCATGCATGATATTAAAACTACTGGCCTGAAAGCCCCTGTAGAAAGATAAAGGATATGGATGAGATATTAAAATGGCAATCTTTACCTTATCTGGGATTTAAACTTAATACATGGCTTTTATTAATTTACCAGGAACCATTAGTTAGGATGTCAAAGAGCTTACTTACAATTAAAATGTTATAGAATTGTGGTATCTTTAATAAATAGTAGATGATGAATTCTCCATTAATCTTCCAAGCACAAGACAACACCTCTACAAAGAATAATTTTGAATATTCTGATTTTTTTATTGCAAACTTTCTGTACAGAAGCAGTAGCAGTCTCAGCCAATAACAGCTCTGATCAGCTCTTCTAACTTCTCTTGAGATGAGAAAATGACCAATCAGCTTGCAGCAGTTTCTAGATTTAAAATGGCAGTCACCATCTTATAAACATATCTACTGTGCCTTAAAAGGTCCCATGTATCTGATACATGGGCTATTATTTGACAAATGATTCTGTGTATGGGTATACACACATGTAAGCAAATTTGATAGGGTACCTTCACACTAAATTTCTCCCTCTTTCTAAACCTTTAATCTTTTTAAACCTTTAATTTTTATTGCATCCAATAGACATATGATTTTTTCTAATACTTGATAAGTACTACTACTTAACAGCAAAAAATAGTTCAAAAAGGCTTTTCAAGTATGATATATCAGGTATTGCTTTTCGGCTTCTGGGTTAGCATCAAGCATATGATCAAAAACAATGGATTACCATTTACTTCAGAGGTTGTCTTGGAACTGTGCACCTCACCATCACTCCACTTGCTTACTTAATCTTCCTCCCTCTGTTTTATGGATGGTAAATATCCCTACACAGATGAATTATATCAGCAGATTTTCAGTGCAGGAACAGGACAGATGCAGACGATGTCAGCTAAATTTTCATTCCTAAGAGGAAATTTTCAACGAAGCCCCCAGCTTTGTGCCTCCCTCTCAGTGGTATCCCCAGGCCCTTAGTGATGTTGTGATAAAAACAAACAAACACAATCCAGCTGAAATGAGGCCCTTTGGGTGCCTCAGTTATGAAGCCTCTGGAGACCACTGAGTTGGACTCATCCACACTATACTGAATTTTCCTATATTCCAACTAGATGGTAGACATTTCTCATATATCTACTTCAAGAAACAAACAATACTTAAATGGAATTTTTTTCATTTTCAGAAATTTTTAAATTAAATAATATTTATCATGACAAATTTTAACAAGCTTTGCTGTGTTCATTTATTAGCATTTGATTTCATTTGATCAATTGGTTGTATTTTCATATGCCCCGGTTTGCCTGGGACAGCATCATTCCAGTTGGCATGAGTACCTATTTCTCTCTCAACACTATCCTGGTTTGAAGGTAAATCATCACACAAGTATCCTATTTACCCCAAACACATTTGAGCGATGTTCAGGGCTTGTTTATGTTGATACAAATGCTTACAAGAATCATATCATTAAAGTTTAAACAAAGTCACAAAAAATAATACAACATTTATTACTAACTTACAACACTTTCAGATTGTAGAATTCATACAAGTTATGCATTTTAAAAAAAAATCAATGACAAACAGTGAAGGAAAGTTCTACTTAACTCACTCCACAAAGGGAACTATCATTTGTAGACCTTTGTCTGTAGAGACATAAATGGAGTTACATTTTTTTCAGAAATGAGACCATCATAAATTATATATTTCACTCTGGTGAAAAGAAATAAAAATAAATTTTCAATAATGAACACAATTATATTTCCTTATCATGCTCCTCAAATCTGTGGGTCAAAGGTAAAGAACAAACAGCATGTGTTGACAGCAAGGGAGAGAAGCTGCATGGCATATGGCCACCCTAGCAGTGGGGCCTCTCCCAGACCACTTCTTTCATGCCCGAGCTCCTGTGCACCTGCAGACTCTCCTAACTTATGTTCTTTAATGGCTAGCATCAAATATCACATCAAAAACAACACTAAGACCAAAATGGTAAAATCAAAACAAATGCTTGTGTTATGAAAAAGAATTCCCAAAACCAAGGGAAAGATTCTTGTTTAAGTTGAAATACATATTCATTATATAGATATTACATTAAAACTTTAAAACTTATTTAATCAATACTATTAAATAAATATCAATATTTTATTATAGATTTGTAACTTTTTCAGAATATGGAAGTCATGTACAACACTGAAAAAAATCTGTTTGATGTGCTCTGAGTTTGCAATTTAATTTTCTTTCCGTAAGAATTCTCAGGAAAACTACAATTTTTATTCTAATAGTTTGACACAAATATTAACTTCAAATATCATATGTATTTGATAGAAAAATTGTTTTTATATTAGACCCATAAAATGGTATACATACTTTAACAGTAGTTACATATAAATATAGACACATGGAGCTAGAGTGTAACTTAGTGGTAAAGCATGTGATCATCATGTATGAGGCCCTGGTTTTATTGCCCAATGCCACAAAAATCAAAGTAAACTATATAGATATAGATATATAATGTATGATTTATATACATGAACACATATAGACATACATATATGTTCATTTATGGTATTAATGTCCTAGAATATAGGGAAATGCAATTATTTTCTTTTTTCCCTCAGAAATTGTTCTTATTTTATTTAAAGATAATTTCCTTCTTGAAAGAACAAGAGGAGAAAATTATTCTGTGATTCCAAAAGATAGGGGTGCCATTAAACTGAATATGTGTTCTAGAAAAAAAATGAGATAAAAATAACTCTGTAACCATCTCCACATATTGAAACACCAGACAGCATGTAGAAAAAAACTGCAAATGAGCTCGCCTATGTATCTCGGTACACTGAAAAGCGTAACTATTCCTCTCCCAAGGACAATAAATTGAAAAGAAAGGACCCATACTCATAACACAATAGAATTTAGATTGTTTTGTTTCATTCATTTTTCAATGAGTCCAATGTGCCACTCACTGCATTCTACAAACACAATAGCAAAATGCAGAAACTCCTCAGAAAACTGCAAAAATATTCATCTCTCAAATGGGCACATGAGAGTGGGAAGGAGCCAGACAATGTAAAGGACAGAAAGCAAAGTATATCTTGATGCATTATAAGATCTGTGAACACTAGCCCCTTTTTACATGTTTTTCACTCTCTCTTTATGTATGAGAGGACTGAGACACAAATAACCTTCACCTTATCACCTCTGAAGATTGTGTCAATAAGCAGTGGGCACAACACCTAAACTGTCTGTCTCTGGAAGAGTCAGTACCTAAACACACACACACACACACACACACACACACACACACACACACACAAGTCCACAAAATAAAATAACTGTTTTATTGAACACTAGAAAGTCTAGTTCCATGTTAACCTTTCTGAGAAATGAAGGATACTTAAAATAAAACAAAAAATGCAGAAGTCCAACATTTCTGGTGCATCACTCTTTCTACAAATCATTTCTTGTAGTTTTCTTTCTTTAATTGACATGTTTAAGAAAACTGAGCAAATGGAAGCACAAGCCATTGAAGGATATTCTTTTTAATGAGACCAGACATCATCCATCAAGATTCTTGACAGGAACTGAGAACTGACTGCTGCCCTGTCCCAGCTGATAGCTATAGAGAAAAGGCTCCACCCAGAAGGGCAGCCCAGCCAGGCTCAGCATTCCCCCTACTGTTATGGCAGCCGTCAAGAAAAATTATTTGTGAGGCAGCATCTTGAACAGATGGCCTGTAGACAAGTTAGAAATGGGAAAACCTATGAGAAGAAATTTGTAGAAGTAAAGCCCAGATTTTAAACCACAGGCCATAGACTACTGATGAGCCCTGCTCTCAAGTTGAGGAGGTAGCAAAGGTGAGATTTCCTGCACACGTGTTAGCCAGACACCTACCTCTCGGATCCATGCCAGATTCTTGGCAGCTGCTTTGCATGGTCACCCCAAGTTTGTGGGTGATGAGGGCCAAGTGAGGAAACTTAAAAGTCTATATTTATATTTACCTCAAATGAAATCATTCCATAATATTCTGGAAAAGGGGGATATGCATTGTTACAGCTTAAGTTATCAACTCGGTTGAATAGAATTTTCCTGAATAGACAGTCCTTTGCCACATCAGGAGTGGAAATGAGAGCCTTGTCCGTGCTAAAACATGTGTTCTAGCAAGGTGCAGAAGAAGCCACACCCCCGCATAGGCATTCTTTCTGATGCCTCCAAAACCTTAATGCTGTGAGTATACTTGAGAAGGAATAGAGAGGTGCCCTTCCTATCCCTTAGGCTGGAATTCCACTGAGAACTCTGTCCTATGCCTCAGCTTATCCTTCATTCTGAAGGTGATGAGCTCTGCTCCCCACTTCCAGAGCCACTCTGAGAGCCCATGAACATGCAGACTCTGCACAGCCTTGACATTTTGTTTTACTTGCAAGAGAGAATCTACTCTCCACCTTTTTCAACGTTTGTCTCTTTAATCTGAAATTAACTACAAACTCGTGTTTCTGCCATTAGTAACAATACGATAACATTACTTATTAAGCACTTTTCTCTGTGTGTTTAACCTTGATCACAGCCTACTTCACATAATTCAACACTTATGGTGTGTGGTAGTCTTTCTCTGACCACCAGTCCCCAAATCATGACATGGAGACTTATTATTAGTTATGAATGTTCAGCCTTATTTTAAGCTTGTCCCACTAGCTCTTGTTACTTAATTTAACCTGTTTCTCTTCATCTATGTTTTGCCTCAGGGCTTTTTACCTTTCTTTCATTCTGTATATCCTTATTTTTCCTGTTTCCTCCATGTCTGGCTGGCTGGCCCCAGGCATCTCCCTCTCTTTCTCCCTTGTTTTCTTTTCTCTAGAGCCTAGATTCCTCCTCCTATTCTCTCTGCCCACCAGTCCCACCTATCCTCCGCTGCCTAGATACTGGCCATTCAGCTTCTTATTAGACCAATCAGGTGCCTTAGGAAGGCAAGGTGAAACAGCAACACATCTTTACATAATTAAACAAATAAAGCATAAACAAATGTAACACATCTTTACATAGTTAAACAAATGTAGCACAAACAAATATAACATACCTTTACATAGTTGAAGTAATATTCCATAACATAAACAGACATAACTCATATTTACATAGTTAAACTAATATTCCACAACAATGGTATGTATTTTGTGAATAAAAAAGGCTGGAATGCAAAGATGTGACATGATTCAGTGGAAGTCCTAAACTTATTGTAATCTGAATGAAAGATTCTTTTGTCTTTGATAGTACCATATTTCTGCCATCTTACGGTAACAGAACTATTCTATTGCCCTCTCCACAGTGGATAGGATGCTGTTTATATATCTTATATGGCTTTGTTTTTCCCTGAACTAATGTACCAGAGTGGAGAGCTGGAAGAGACTGAATGATTAGCCAGGAGTGAGCATGTGATCTTCTAGTGTCAAGCAACATGCTTGGATGTGGGGAAGGAAATGAACTCATTTGCTTTCAAAATAGTGGGTGCTTCATGGTCTGTAAATGTAGGAAGTACTAGTGGCCTTTTCTGTCTCCTCACAAATACACCCTGCTGCTGAATCAAGCTAGCATTGAAGAAAGTCAAGTTTGAGAGATGGGAAGGACATCCTCTGAGTCCAGCCACAGCTGAAGCTAATGCACATCTCCAGACTTTCCAGAACCAAAAGCAGACCCATGCTTCTGCTAATGCAACTGGGTAAACATCAGAACCGTACTAGAGCCAGAACTGGATTCACTGCCTTTGATTATAAAACCATACTGGCTATTACAACTCTTCAACAGAAGCCAATTAGAGAAGGGAGTCATTTCACTGTTAGAATAATCAGGACAAAATGTAGATGTGGTACCTAAATGCCCTGTGCATGGCCCCATTAGGGTAATTGGCATTTTTAGTATAATTAGCTTTCATGTGGTTTTTCTTAGGTATCTCTGAGAATAAGAACTGTGTTTTATTCATCCTTGTAATCCCGCTGAGTACAATCTTTAGGACTTAAAGGGTGCTTAATAAATGTTTTTAGAGTAAAAAAATATTCCTGGAATCTTACCAAAAGAGAATTCCGCTTACATGGGTGATCAATGCAAGACCATTGCATGTTGTAAGTGCTCATGCTGGCTCTCTATTTTAAGACCTAGACTTATTTTAGAGACTGCATGGCTCTAATGAGTCACTCTTGCTCATCACACCCCCCCCCACACACACACACCTGACTATCATGATAATACTAATCGCTTACTGAAATGGTCATGTTTTATTCTTTTCTTCTTTCAGTAAACTATAAGCTTCTTAAATGCAACCCCAGGGATAGTGTCAGCCCTCCAAAATGACAGAGTGGATATACACAATGTACTGAGGAAGTCTGGAGGTTCACTCAGTTCCATATTTCTAGTATTTGCCAACACATCTATATGCCCATTAACTATTGCACTTATAAACATAATAGTTTAATGTACATGTGTTCTAATGCAATGAATATATTTGTTTGAAATTATTAATTGTTTTCTTGAACAAAATATCTTAGCATTATATGTACTCTGAATCCCAAATCCTTCTACTAAATCTATATTGGTTAATCATATTGATTAACACAGTATTGCCTGAAGATGTCTGCTAAATCTGCCATCTGTTTGCACATGTTGTTACAATAGAGATAATTTAGCCTAGATTAACTATAAAAATATGTTAAAACAATGAAATCTAGACATATATCATGATGAAAAAACTTAGTCCAATGTTGCTTTAAAACATTATGTTTGATTTTTATATTTTTAAAGTATATTAATTGAGTCTTAAAAGTACTTATCAACAAATTTGAGGTAAGGATAACTTACTAAAGTTACATTTAAGTCTATATAACCTTAAAATACATTAAATGGGAAGAGTTCAGATAAAATTTTAAATGTTACTATGATAAAAGTGGTTATGAAGAGAATGATGCCCTGACAGATGAACTAGAGAATGTGATTTTTTTTGTTTTGTTTTGTTTTTCTTTTTTCATTAACTTCCCTTTTGATTGACAGTTTAAGAAACCATGGCAATAATCTCTGTTCTTTCTCTTCGGGCTTATGTGCCTATGCAGTACTCTTTTTGGTAACCTTTAGAGCTACTGAAAATGACATGCTTGGTATTTTTCCAGGAATATCATGAACTTCAAAAAACACTATATTGCAATGATAGCATCAATCATTAACCCCACGTAATTAAATAAAAACATAGTGTTGTTTTGTATTTGGATGCCTAATTCCTTCTCACTTTTCATTTTTTTTTTATCAGAAAGGACAGCTGTAGTTTTAAATGGGATACAACTTGAAACTGGAAGTTTCCAGATATCAAGTCCTGCTTTAAGAAAGAAAAGGAGAAAAAGAAAGCTATCTCTCTAAGGCAGTGTTTCCATCAGACACCTAATGCTGGAGTCGAGATTAAATGGACAGGTTTTCATTTCATTTTCCCTTGATGCAATATATATGCATCTCATATGAGAAACAGTTCTCTGGGCAAAGGACTGCTCCTTCCCACTTGTGAACTATAGGAGGATCTTGGATTGCAGTTTTCTCTACCTGTGGGTAACTTGAATATAGTTCCAATGCTCCTTTCAAAAATGGTATGTGGTCAGGTTTTTCTTCCCACCTGCATAGGCATGTGACATTTACATGTCTGATGGGGAGCTAGTGGGAGTGGATGGCTACTAAAGAAGGCTGTTAAGAGTCACTGTCCTTTGAGGTTGTAGACACCAGTATGTTGTTCATAGCCTAATGGATGGCCACATACACATGTGCACACAGACAGCATCAATTGCACTAAGGAGATTACTAATAACAAAAGCTTTAAAATGGACATGAAGCTGTGAGGAAAATGGGGCAGAGACACTAGGGGGAGTTTGGGGAGGTAGTGATGGATGGATATGATCGATGCACATTGTGTAAATGTATGGAACTTGTCAAGCACAAAAAAATATTAAACAGAATATTGGCATTCAGTATTTAAAATGATTTGACACACTTCCCAATTCTGTAGAGCACAGAGTATTACACTTAAGATTGAGAAATTGCTGGTAATTTCTTTTTAAAAAATAATTTATTTAAATTTATTTTATGTGCATTGGTGTGAGGGTGTCAGATCCCCAGGCTCTGGAGTTGCAGACAGTTGTAAGCTGCCATGAGGGTGCTGAGAATTGAACCCAGGTCCTCTAGAAGAGCAGTCAGTGCTCTTAACTACTGAGCCATCTCTCCAGCCCCTTGTTATTTTCTTTTTAGAAAGTTTTTATACGTCACGTAAATGCTTACTATTTAACTGGTCAGCACTTGTGTGTGTGTGTGTGTGTGTGTGTGTGTGTATACTTCTAATAAAATTGCTTTTTTTTTAAATAATGAAAAGGAGAGTACTTGGAACCATTTTAAAGCTCTTTTTCTTCCAAGAAAGTTTCTCTTACATATAATACTAGTTTTGACTACATATATGTCCCTAGCTAATACCTTTTCTAAAGCTCTGAATAACTGAGATTTTTCCGTCTTGATTCACAACTTTATACTTAAATCATAGCCTCTACTTGCCAATCCACAACTTGTACTGGGATGTTTTTATACTAAATAAAAATAATTTATTTTAAATATGTAAATCCTTTCATTAAATATAAGTACAGAAATGCAATAGCATACAATCTGGGAAAGGAGAATTATACAGAGATAAGTATTAGCTATAACACCATTATGAGGCATATATCATTTAAATATAAATATATAAAAAATGAAGCCACCATTATACAACAATCCTATAGCTGAAAAATTAGTGAACAGTCCTAAAACTGATGCAAAGAACAGACCCTTTGCCCGGGTCATCAAGTAAGTTTACTTGGTTAATACTAAGTTTCTCTCCTTTCTACTTAGTAATTTCAATCATTCTGATTTTTAATTTATTAACACATGGCCACCTCTGTTTTGATTATAGTTAAAAGCAGTTGGCCTAGGCAATTCCTTCTCCGTAGAACTTCTGGATTAGAGTGCCACACTTTTCAGACTAAGCGTACTCAGGGATGCTGTAACATCCCCACTGCTTTGTAAGGACTCCTTCACAGCTCCACACAAAAACCAACCTACAATGCTTCTGAGGCAGGGGGAAAAGTATGTAGAAACTCAAGAAAAAAAAAAAACTTCGAATTAGCCCTCACTTTAAAAACAGCATCCATTTACGCCTCTACAATTGACTATTGCTAGTTAAAATACAAGTTGTTAACATTTAAAAAATTATTTTAAAAAGCAGATTACAGCCAAGGGTGGATGCCTGTCATCCCTGCATGCAGTACGCAGAAGCAGGAGGACCATTAATTAGAGGGCAGCCTTCGGCTGCAGAGCAAGCCTCTGACTCGAATAAAATAATAAAGAATATATGATAAAGTCTAAAAATAATAATAAAATATTCATAGCAGCAGCCTATTGACGACCACTGGCAGATGTGAATTCTCTCTTCTACCACTAATTTTAACATAAGCTGAACCACCTTGGGGGTACAATGCATTTACCCCCTAGATAACCAGCATTCTCTCTTGAGCTTTGGCGGCCATGACCATGATCCTCTTCTGCAAACCTCAATGAAGTAAACCATTGCTGGTCTACAGCTCTCAAGTTCACCTTAACCCTTTGGGTTTCAGGCTCCTGCCTAGCAAGTTTCCTCCCTCTTTTGTATTTCATATTGCTTAAAGCCCTAAAAGACACTATATTTAACAAATGGTATTTCCCACACTAGTTATTCTGTTAATTGCTTCTTTTCTTGTCCAATCTCTATTTTGCAGAGTATTATTTGAACAACTCCTCTTATGATACCAGTCTGGGAGGAGTTAGATGTGTTCAAAATTATGACTGGTGAAAATCTGAGTGAAACACTAGGTTAGAAAATAATCATGACATAGGAAGATGCTGATCTGAACCAGTGCTCAGTCGCTGAATGATGTGCTCCAAGAAGTAAGGTGGAAAGCTGAGCTTCTGTTTTGTTTTCATGACACTGATGCTGGGGAAAGAGACTGGACTTTGAGCATCCTAGGCAAGCACTATATCTCCAACACCATATATCTCCGAGTCACGTTTTTTGTTGTGTTGCCAAGGCTCACCCCAAATTCCTGAGCTCAAGCAATTCTCACTAGTAGCTGCTGTTACAGTCATGCAACTCATGGTCAGTGAACCGAATTATTGACACCCTCAGATGCTGGTTCAGCTAAATCATTTTCTGAAACCTCATCAAGTTGAGGTACATCCGCTGATGAGATCTGTTGTACAAAAAATGTCTCGGCTTTGACTGACAGATAACTTAGTCGTGGCTTAGAAATCCAGAGCATGGAGATGCTGGTGCCCAGCTCTTATTTTCCACACTTTCATATGCTCTAAACTTACCTAGGGCTTTGTTTGATATATCCATAGTTCTTGGCTCAGACTCGAGAGAATCTGAACTTACAAGGTAGGAACTCAGAATCTGCATTTTCAAAGCGGTTCTGCTGGTCCTGATGAAGTGGTTTTCATGGCACACGGTAGTCAATTGCTACTTAAGCTTCCGTATTAACATTTTACAGGATCGCATTATTTAACATCAAACCAAGCATTTGAATCAACAATCCATCATGAATGTCTATAAAACTGACTTATTTTGTAAATTTAGCTTAATATCCTTTAGTGCAGCATCTAACTAATAGTCCCAGTACTTTACATTATCCAATATATGTTAAAAGCAATTTTAAAAGTTATTCCCTTGGACTCGTATGGTATAATTAAAAGACTAAATAAGATTCATTGTTTAAAAAATAGAACTATGAAAAAATGGAAACTGAAATAAAAGAACATTCTTTAGGTGTTATATTTGTAGATCATTGTGTGCTTTTTCTTATACTTTTTAATAGGAAGAAAAGGGCAAAAATCAAATTCAAGTTTTTCTTTAAAAATTATCATGGGTTCCAATTAATGGTATGCACATTAAAGAAAAGTGTGACTTGCTTATTTTAGTTCAATGTCACAAAGTGGTCCCTTAAAACTACTGAATAAGACTATTTTTAAAAATGTCCTTCAAGAGAGGAATTTTACATATGCAAATAGAGGATGAAACAGAGTTCTTTAAAAGAAAAATGTACAAAATAGACATTTTTTTCTGTCAGTAAGTACTTGGAAATTGTCAATGAATAACACATAAGCACCCATGCAATACAAGCATAATGATGTTAGCTAACATATGAAGTGTGTTCTGCTTTGTGTCTTTAGATAAAAGTGTCCAGAATAATGTAATCAGTCTTTATATTTGTACTTTTAAGTTCTTTTAATTTTAAAATAAAGAGTATGTGTTTCACACAGAGTTGAATTCTCTTCTTCCAAACCAAGGCTTGCAACTGAGCTCTGTGAGGCCATCAGAGTCCTGCCTCCTGAAGAACAGACACACCTGCCGAATATCAAGGTTCTCATTGACCTTGGGAACACAGCAGTTTCAATGCAATAATCTCACTTAGGAAGGAGGAAAACCATATGTGAATGAGTATTAACCGCTCTTAGCCCGCATAACGGATGATCACTCCCTTGGCTCTGGTTTGAATTCTGAGCTAAGGAATTTGGCCTGAGCTTCCTCATGCTTAGCCAGGACAGACTGATAAAGAGGTGCAACATTAGCTTAATCAGCTGCTCTACATTTCCAAATTTTTCCCAATATGTTCCTCTGAAGTTGCTTCCAGTGGGTAGACAGAAAGAAAACACTCCTACTTACAGTTTATTCTTCTGAAATCAGTTGCCCATGTGTTAGAGACCGTTGAGCTCAGAAAATATAACAGCATCACCAATGTATTTATACAGTAACTAGTTACTGCCTGGAATAAAATGAAAATTTTTATATTTTATTTCTGAAATTCACAGCAGTTCTCCTGACATAACTCTTGATGTGCATACCACTGCTGTACACGCACAAATCTAAGCTGCAGAAAGGCTCAGCAAGTCACCTGATGGTGGAATTATTGCATGCTCAACAAGACAGTTAGAAATAAAATAATGACCTAGGAGTATTGATTGGTGTTTTTTAACCTAACCTTCTACACTGTATATTTAAAAAACAGTCAGCTAAGTAGGCTGTTGTTTGGCAGTAAAGCACTTACCATATAACAGGAATCTTAAAAGGTCTTATTAATAAAAACAAACCTGGAGCCAGGTGTTGGGGTGAATGCTGAAAGATCAGAAAAGCAGAATAAGCCATAGCCAACCTCACCTCACCAACTCCTCAGCTGATCCTGTTTCCTCAGACTGAAAGCCTCTGAGTCCTCATCCAAATGGATCTCAGCTGAACTGCTGCTAAAAGCTTAAAAGTCCTCTAGTTCCTGGTCCTCATGCCTTATGTACCTTTCTGCTTCCTGCCATCAATTCCTGGGATTAAAGGCATGTGTCTTTCCCAAGCAAGACATGAGATCTCAAGTGCTGGGATTAAAGGTGTATGTCACCATGCCTGGCTGTTTCCAGTGTAGCCTTTAACTCACAGAGATCCAGAGGGATCTCTGTCTCCAAAATGCTAGGATTAAAGGCATATGCTACCACTGCCTAACCTCTATGGTTAATATAGTGACTGCTCTGTTCTCTGACCCCCAGATAAGTTCACTGGGGTGCACAATATATCAACCACACTTACCAAGTATGTATGACATCTTGGCTTCAACTTATAGCACCAAAGGGAACAGATACAGCATGCAGACAACATGTATGTGGTCATGTATGTATGATGTTGTTAGTGCTTTATCTATGTTAACTCACCCTGTGTAGAAAGTATGATATTCACATCATCATCATTGTCACTACAAGTAGGGATGCTGAAGCCAATTATTTGCATAAAGTAGAAAAGCTGATCAATGAAGGACCAATGACATAAAATAGGTAATTGGTTTCAAACTATGAAAATTTAACCAGGATGGTATATAATCATTAAATACGTTCCAAATAGCCATTTTTAGCGATTAAAACATGAAGCTGCATGCTCCTATACACCAAGAATTAATACAACATGACAGAACATTAGTGTAATTTCATTTAATAAAACCTGACACTCCAATCCTATACCTGCCACACGTGGGGAAGGGATACCAACTAGCCATCGGCGGTACCTCTCTGTTCAAGAATTCTGAATCTTTTCCAACATGTGAAGGTAAGATTTTAAACTCCAGAGCAGATCTAAACAGCACGGAATGATCAGCTGTGCAAGAAGCTGTAGATAACCACAACAGTGAGGAAGGTGACAGTGTGCAGAATGCTCACTGTGCTGTCTTTTCTGAACTTGACCTTACAGCTGTAATGAAGTAGGATAAATATAATCTGATTGGAAATAAATGTACACGAGGTGTCATGCCACATTATAAATCTTCCTTAAGAAAAAGTCTAGTGGAATGCTAAAATTCTGTTGGATTATATTTATAAGATCTTAGTTTCCAGTGAACTTGTCTACTTTGAGGCGGAGGGCAGAAATTAGATGAGTCTTTTCACGGGAGCTGGTCACAGGGATATCCAGCTCCGATTTGTTCTGAAAAGTCAAAAGATTTGTTAGTGAACATGAATTCTGCAAAGAGAAAGAAAAGTGTACATCTTCAGAAGAAAGGAATTTGGAGCGTTGTTTTCATTTAATAAATAGACTCAAACATGTGCAGTGCTTGGATTTTTCCTATCTTGATGCTCTTAAAGTAAAGAATCAGCATGAGCCTTCACCTCCCTCAGACCATCCTTTTTACCTCTCCTGGGGGCTCAGCTCTGGACAATTACAGGGTTGCCATCACAGCAGCTGTCCCTGTTGCTTGGTAGTGATCTTCTGTGTGTAAAACCTGAGGACTCCAGAGGGATGTGACAATCTGAGTTAACATTAAGTTTAACTGTTGTCTTCTGAAAGACATAGGTTTATGGTACTATAAGAAAAAAAGGAGAATACCTGGTTTTTCTTCTTTGAAATTTTATATTTGCCATTGCTGTTCTGTGATTAACCACTCATATTCTGATATTAATAATTTGTATACAATTAAGGAAATATACAAATAAGGAATATTTCTATTTCAAATCAATAAACAGAAAAAACTGAAATTGATAAAAATGTTTGCATTTAAAATGAATGAATCATTTTCATAAGTTGAACATGTGACATAGTTTAAAAATTATAATATCTTACTTAGGCTTTAGAGTCTACTAAGTGGACTTTTAAAATAAAATTCTCCCTTAAAACTATCTACTTAAGATCCAGCATCTGCCTTTCTGAATTTGTCTACTTAGTCCCTTCAAGAAGTGATTTCCCATGTAATCCCTTAGAAAATTCAAAACACATAATACTTGAGAATTATGTATTAATTATGACTAAATTTTAAAGATGGTATCGTAACCTAAATTATTTTTCCTTTTGAAATATAAATACTGCAACTTTGGTGGCATGGCACTATTGAAAACAGCCTGCCATATGCTTTTGATTTCACTGAAAGACATGCCATCTGCTGCCACATTAAATAATGATTCAAAAAATATTTGAAGGAAGAATGGCAAAAGACTGGAACCAAATGCAAGAATTTTGTCCACCAACCATAGTCTGGTATCTGGCCTGAAAAACAGTTCTGATTACCTCTAGTCATAAAGTCAAAGCCAGAAAGAATTAACTGAAAATCTCCCTCTACTGTGGGTGATGAGCTGAGCACAGTGCGGTTCACCCAGCATGATTATTGATACAGATTTCAAAAGAAGTCTTTGAAATGACAGTGAAAACCAAAGATCCTGAGGTAATTTATATTTTAAAGGCAGTTTGGGCCCAGCAACTGGGATAAAGACAGAGAACACACTTATGCACAGTTAAGTTATTTCTATAATTCAATACCTTCAGGGGGTATGGAGGAGGAAGAAAATGATAAGAAATAAGATTTCAGGGGAACATGTTTATTTGATGAAAATAAATAAATCAGCTTTTTTTTTACTAAATTTTACCAGGTGCTAAATCATCCAAGTGTGTATTTTAACTCCACATAATAAATCCCTTAAGATTCCAGAGAACAGAGGTAATGTTTGTAAGAAGCTTAAAAATAGAAATCTATCTCAAGTACAATGATCCAGACAATGATTTTACAGTATTTTTTCCAAAAAGAAAAAGGAGCAAAATGAAATGTTAATTTCCCAGGCAAAGTTTTAAAAGTAGCTGCATGATTATTTGGTTTTGTGTACTTGAGAGGAGAAAGATTCATATCCAGTGGACCAAATTTGGGAAGAGATAACACCAAAATAAACAAGGTTACTTGAGTTTGACCAAAATCTTCTTTGTAAAAGAAAAATGTTAAGATCAATCACTAAACTGTAAACCCGGCTCGAGAATGAAATGCAATCCTGTCTCACAATTTAATAACAAATATTATAAGGTTGTCTTTAAATGTTTTATATCATATAACCAAAGGACAATTTTCTTCCAAATAAGAAAATTCCAAGATTTCTTTCAAAAATCAAAATTTAACAGAATTTAAAACAAAAATCTAATGCAAGCACACATTAGCAAAATTCTATGCCCTAAAATATGTATTTCATCTATCAAGTGGCTACGTTTGGCTTGCTCTGGAAAGTTCATGGTGTCATTTTTTGAAAATTGCTTAACAGGAACCTAAAAAGTATTATAAGACAAGAAACCAATTATTAGCATATAACATGCATATTAATTCACAATTTATTTACATTATGCTTTTACCTGTTTTACCTATAAGACACTCATTTCATACATAAGAAAACTTAAAGTTGGCAGAGTAATTACCTACCTAGAACGAAACCATTAATTCATATCAGAATCAAAAGGGAATATGATTCTTAAGATACTATGTCAGGCAAGACTGGAGCCATGGCTCAAGTACTGGCTGCCCTTCCATGTGACCTGGATTCAGTAACCAGCATCCACATGGCACTAACTACAGTCTGTAACTCTAATCCTAGAGAATCCAGTACCCTCTTCTGGCCTCCAAGAGCATGGCAAGCATGTGGTACACAGACATAACAGAGGCAAAATACTCATGAATATAAAATAAAAATAAGTGAATATTTAAAAGAATATTGTGTCAGCACAAAAGTTCAAGTCAAAGACCTCAGTATAAAACCTGGAACTCTGACATCGTAAGAAAACAAACTGAGAGTGTGCTACAACATAAAATCACAGATGAGGACTTTCTACATAGAACTAAAACCACTCAGGATATAAGGTCAACAGGTCACAAATGGGATCTTGTGGAACTAAATAGTTGTGCAGCAAAAGAAACAGTCAATCAAGTGAAGAGGTAGACTACAGATAATTTGACTTCTTCTTTTCCAATTTGTTTCCTCTTGCTCTCCTTCAGTAGTCTGATTCCTATAGCTAAGACTTCAAGTACTATATTGAATAGGTATGGAGACAGTGGACAGCCTTGCCTTGCTCCTGATTTTAGAGGAAATCCTTTGAGTTTCTCTCTTCTCAAGCTGGTATTGCCTACAGGCTTGCTGTAAACTGCCTTTGTTACTTTGCAGTATTTCTGTTGTATCCCTAAATTATCCATGACTTTTTATCATGAAGGGTGTTGGATTTTGGCAAAGGCTTTTTTCTCCATCTAATGAGATAATCATGTGATTTGGTCTTTCAACGTATTTTCTAAGCAAATGGACCTAAGATACAAATTGTTGCAGCCATTTTAATACCTGACAAATTAGACTTCAAATAAATATGAGTCAGAAAAGATAGGGAATGGTACTACATACTCAGAGGAAAAATCTACCAAGAGGACATTGCAATCCTTAATATACATGTACCAAACACAAGGGCACCCAAGTACATAGGAGAAGCACTACTACAGTTTAAATCACATATTGACCCTCACACACTGATAGGAGAGACTTTAATATCCCACTCTCACCAAAATACAGATGATCCAGACAGAATCTAAGCAGAGAAATACTGGAGCTCATTGACTTTATAAACCAAATGAAATTAACAGATATTTACAGAATGTTTCACCCCAAAACAAAAAAGGATACAGTCTTCTCAGATCCTTATGAACTTTCTCCAAATTATACCACATACTCAGACACAACGCAAGTCTCAAATGATATAAGAAAATTGAAATAACACCTTACAACCTATCTGACAACCACATATTAAAGCTGGATACCAACCACAGAAACAAGAGAGCTTACAAACTCATGGAAACTGACCAACTCTCTACTGAATGAAAAATGGGTCAAGACAGAAGTTAAAAAATAAATTAAAGACTTTCTGGAATGTGGGTGAGAGATTTGTCCTGACCACGGGCCAGGCAGGTCACAGGAAAACTTCCAGCTACATTTGGCATACCAATGTGGGGCTCTCGAATTTCCATAAGGCCTAAAAGAGTTTTAAAAGGGCTGCTAAAAACGCAATAACAGAGCCCAAAACAGACTTCTACTTCATGTTCCATGTGGGCTGAGATACAGAGATGCCAAGGTATAGAAACACTGTGGCTTGTGGACTTGAGCTACAGTATGGACTTGAGTGCAGCATGGCACATTCCTGCCGCTGTACACAGTGGCATCTGTAAGCCGTGCAGTGTGGTGCATGGTGGATATAGTTTTTGCTAGTACCGACAGAAAAAAAAAGGAAAGAAAGAAAATGTTTTTTGGGCTACATGCTTTTGGTTGGAAGCATAGACCCACTGCTTCACAGAGTCAGCGATGAGCATGATTCCCCCAGAGCTGTCAGTAAACTTAGTTCCACAATGTTGGGTAACTGAGGTGGGTGGAGCCAGCAGCCAAAGCTGCCATTTCAGTCCTAGTCATGATGCAGTTTAAAGCAATAGATTCACAGTAAGACAGATTCAGATGGGATAAACCCTAAACAGTTTACAGTGTGTGTAAAAATGTATGTAGGCTTGGAAGAGAGAGGAAAAGGAATATAGACAGTGATATGAAGAAATAGAAAGTTTTAAAAAATAAAGTCTTCAAAGAGAAAGTAAAAGTAATATAAAAAAATAAGCCACATAAAGATGGATATTACACACAGAATCTGGATTGTGTTGTCTTTGGGATTTTTAACTGCAGAGAGACATTTGATTGTAAAAGCTGCTGAGTTAAATCAATATGTATATTTTAAAGGTATCTTGATTTCAAAATTTATGTCTAAGAATACGTTGCTTTGGAAAGAGGTTCTGCTTTTGTTTCCACAGAAGATGAGAACCTATAAATTTGTTCCAGGTTAAGATGGATCAGATTTGATCAAGCCAGACCTCCTGAACCTTAACAAATGGTACCTATCAACCATATAATCCATATAACCCTTAGTAAAAATAAAATAAAAATCTCCCAACCAAAAACCAAAAAGGCCAGAGCCAGATAGTTTTAGTATAGAATTTTATCAGATTCTCAAAGAGGAGTTATTGCCAATACTCTTCAAATTATTCCACAAAATAGAAACAGAAAGAACAATTCCCAATTCATTTTGCAATGTCATAGTTATCCTGATACTCATACCACAAAAACAGTCAACAAAGAAAAAGAATTACAGAACAATTTTCCTTATGAACACAAATGCAAAAATTATCAATAAAATACTTGCAAACTGAATCTGAGACTATATTAAAAAAGATCATGAATCACAGTCAAGCAGGTTTCATCCCAGAGATGCAGGAGACGACTCAATATACTTAAATCAACAAATGCAAAATACTTTAGGTTCAATCCTACCCAAGTCAGGATGGTGATCATGAACTATTTAAATGACAACAAATGTTGAAGAAGAAATAGGGGAAAAGGAAATCGTATTCACTGTTGGTAGAAATGCAAACTCATGTAATCACTGTATAAATCAATGTGGATATTACTCGAAATGTTAGAGAAAGAATAACCGTATGTCACAGCTTTTGTTCTTCTGGACATATACACAATTGATTCCGTACCCTACTCTAGAGATACTTGCTTATCCATATTCATTGCTGCTCTATTCACAAAATCTAAGAAAGAGAATCAGTCTAGATGTTCATCAACAGATAAATAGGTAAGGAAAATGTGGTACATATACAAAATGAATTTCATTCAGCTGTAAATAAAATGGAAATTTGAATGGAAATGAGTGGAACTTTATTTGTTGAGTGAGGTTACCTAGGCACAGAAAAATAAATGCTATGTGTTCTTCCTTATAGATGCATCTCAGCTTCAAACATTTATTTTGTGTGCTCAGCTTAGAATATAACAGAAGCCAGGAAACCATCAAAAGGCCATTGGGAGGGGATGGTTTAAGTAAGAGAAGGATAATAGAATATAGATAGTATGAAATGGAAAGGGTGGAAAGGTTTAAGCAACAAAAGGATGAGGAGAAAATAAAAATGAATGCTCCTGAGAGGTATGGTAGTGAAAACAAAGGAAATATGTAAAAGTAACCCTATACAAAGAACTCCAAGCAAGTCAGAAAACCTGAGAGCACAAGTGGTCTTTCTCAGGGAAGAGCACACTAGTTGATTTTATAGTGCTAAATGGTCAACTTGAAAGCACACATGCAGGTAATATTTAGGGACTGAACAGGTCATATTATGCAATAACAATTAGTGAACAAAATGAATTTGAATGAAGAAAAGGAAGGGGCAAATGTTGTAATTATATCATAATATCAAAAATAAAATTTTTAAAAACAAATTTTAAAAAGAGAAAAAAGAAACCCACATGGAAACATTTTAGATAAATTTAAAAAATAGAATTTATAATAAAAGAGTTTTAAAGAAGATACTTTGCGTGGCTGAGAAAAATTA
Source organism: Peromyscus aztecus (assembly GCA_902168405.1). Classification (NCBI taxonomy): domain Eukaryota; kingdom Metazoa; phylum Chordata; class Mammalia; order Rodentia; family Cricetidae; genus Peromyscus; species Peromyscus aztecus. The sequence continues at coordinate 743 of CABHPQ010157898.1, read as the reverse complement.
TTCTCAGAGCTGTAGGTTATTAGACAAAAGCCCTGATACACAGAAAGAGATACTTCTTTATGAAGTATTGGTCAAGTATGCTCTACAGCACCTCAGAAGGATGAAGACCTTTGTCATTCCTTTTGGATGCCCACCAGAACTAAATAATAAGACCCTGTTTTTTGAAGTTACTGTATATATGAATATACGACATAGATAAATTAAGCTGAAACTGAGCTGGATTTTTTTCCTTTCTGCCAGAAAAATTTCATAGTCTCAAAAAGATATGAGTCAAGGTGCCAGAAGAGAAAATGCTCAATAATCTTCCCTAAAATCAGCCAAAAATTAATGGCAGTAGAAATTGTATGGTCTATGGGATAACTGAATACTGTTGTTTAGCAAATTGACATAGTATCAAGCTTCTTTTTAAATATTTATGTTTGTAGACATAGACAAATGTGTAGCCTTCATCATAGAAGCACCTCTTTCTAGTAAACAGTATTGAATGCAGAGTCTCATCACTGTACATGATATTGAGAATAATGGAAGGTGACTGCTCACTCCTAAACAAGATATCCTCTCTAAGACCCTGGGAACATCATAAAACTAGGGCCAGGGGATGCAACTGTGAGAAAATTAAAGCAAGGTGCCATCTTATGAATAACACACAGTTCCTGCAATCATAAACTCACAACAGCTGTGGATGCCTGCACTGGGTCTGTAAAAGAACATGGCCATCAACTGTCAGACATGAATAGAGTAGG
>CABHPQ010157897.1:11348-21762 GCA_902168405.1 Peromyscus aztecus | reverse complement strand
AGGACGATCCCAGATTAGACTACTAGCAATAGTGGAAAGGTGCCTGAACTGGCCTACCCTGGTAATCAGATTGGTGAATACCCTAACTGTCATCATAGAGCCTTCATCCAGTAACTGATGGAAGCAGATGCAGAGATCCACAGTCAAGCACCAGGCCAAGCTCTGGGAGTCCAGTCAAATGGAGAGAAGAGGGATTATATGAGCAAGGAGGGTCAAGATCATGATGGGGAAACCTACAGAGATAACTGATCCAAGCTAGTAGGAACTCACGAACTTTAGACTGACAGCTGTAGAACCTACATAGGACCTGACTAGGCCCTCTGCATACTAGAGACAGTTGTGTATCTGGGTCTGTTTGAGGGGCCCCTGGCAGTGCATCCTACAATTTAACAAGGCATGAGCACTCACTCTCCTATTTATCACTAGCTGATGGAAGTCCTGGATTTGAGTCACCCAGCTAACTAAAGAGGATCAAATAGACAACAATTTATATATCCTTTACAAAGGGAAACTGCAGTACTCAGATTCCTTGTTTGCCTTTGCAAATAAGTATCATTTCAGAAACTGGAACATATGCCTCCTTACCCCATTTGTCTCAGTTCAGATTAATTTATTAAACGCTAGACTATCTCTTTCTAAATTATTTACTCCATCTTCCATTGCCATTGCATTTTTTCAGCTTATTTACCATAACATGATATTAAAACATAATTGTTTTGTTAACAAGAGAATAGAGGCTTCCAATGCCTTTCATACATTAAAGTGGTTAATAACAAAATGTTAATATGCACCACAACCATTGAATCAGTCTCCTGATTTTCATTCAGCAATATTCATACATATTTAAAAGTTTCCTTTGTCTAACTAGGTCAGAAGAATATTACCCAGTCTTGATATTGTTTGTCCAAGCTGCCATTCCATAAAAGGGTGGCAGGGAGACAGATGGCTGAGAGTTTTCAGTGTTCTCTCCCATTCGTGATCCCTATACTACAGACAGCAGAAGTCATTAAGTTTAGACTCAAAAAAAAGTGAAAGATGAAGCTTCTAGCAGCAACTTTCTTTTCTAGCTGAAAAAGCCAAGAACTAAGGGCATAGGTATGTGAGCCCAATGGTTGATGACTGGTTCTCTCCTGCTATACAATGAAACAAAGAGACACATTTTAGTCATGCAGTAAACCCTTTTCTTTTATATTACTATGATGAAATATAGTCTAGGTGACTCATAAAATATAGAAATTAGTTTCTTGCCATTATAGAGAATGAAAGTCTGAGAGTAGGATGCCACCATGACTGAGTTCTGTTAAAAGCCTACTTTAGGATTATAAACTGCTTATCTCTTTTCTTTTTAAATGGAGTTTAGGTTAACTTCCTTGTTTAAACTTGTCTTCTAAGAACAAGAGCCAGAAGCTGTACTTAGTTCTGTCTGATGTTGGTTCTGTCTGGGCCACCCAAGTACCTTCTTGAACTATCTGTTGGTTGTTGTGGGAAGCTTGGAAGATCATGTTGTGGGGAGACTTATCCTCACGGGTCAGCAGGGTGAGGTGATGTTGCCACTAGGACTCTGTTTAGTTTCTTCTCTGATCTGCTTCAGGACCTAACCTGCCTTCATCTCTCTTTGTTCACAATGTTACTTTATTGGACATCTTGCCATTAGCTGAGTTAAAAAGTCTGGTTCAGACTTTTTATCTATTCTTTTATGCCTTTGCTTCACAAAACAAGGCTGTAGGCCATACTCTATTTCAAAATTTTCTCTTAGCCCTTATAGCTGTAGAACTGGATAAAGTAGTTACTGATGATGATACAAGAAAATGCATGACAGTTCTCCAGGTCCTCTTGGAGTTAGACTTTATTATGGGCTCCTGTTACTCCTCAGTTGTCTCTATGTAGGTGAAGCTTATCTGTCTGCCCTTTCCTCTGGCCCTTGCTCTAGGAAGTTTTCCTCTTCTAGGAAGCCACTTCTGTGCAGCCTGAGGAGTTGAATATGGTCAGAAGAATGATGGGTATGTTTTATTTACTGAGCTCTCCCTCAACATGGAAACTAGACTTTTGCTTACCCTAGCACTATTCTACCCAGGGATAATCTGTTTTTCTGATCTTCCCTCCCAAAGCATATATGGTCTAGCTTAGACAGATGACTTAGACATGCTGAGAGTGCTACCAAGATGGCTACTACTTTGAAATGGAGACAGTGACTGATGTTGTATGGAATCTGTTGCACACTAAGAACTGATGAATCTGTAAAAACATGTTTGCATTTTATCTGAAGACTCAAAATGCCATACCCAGTAAAAAGGCATTTTATTGGTGTAATTAGTAATTATAATGTTGACAACAGCAGGCATAATAATATCAATAACTATACAAATCCCAGTATGGAGGTTTTAGAATCAGGTTGATAAACATTTGAATCCCACCTGTACTATTACCATAGTACACAGACCATTCATTGTCAAACTTAGCAAATTACTGCACACTACTTTGTCTGTTTCATCATCTGGGCTTAGGGAAATAAACCTTCCCTTTCAGAACATGTTTCAGAATAATATAAATCAAGAGTAACACCCTTTGAGCATATTTGTGCATCATACATAGCACTAGCTAAGCTGATGATATATATTATCTGACATTATGTCATAACAATCTTTGAAGTCTATACTGTTACTCTGTCTATCTTAAAGATTTGGAAACAAGTATAGACAAATTAAACAACTTATCTAAAAAGTACATAGCTAATCAGTGAGAGTGATTGTATTTTGGATCCAAACCTAAACAATTTATCTCAAAAACCTGTGATTATAAAAACAAAATGTAAAAATTAATTCCTTTATTTCCTGCCAAACAATATATTCTCAATTGATATCTATAACTTAGCAATATATTTTATTTCTAAAGATTAATATAAATGCTAAGTATTGGCTTTCTGTTGCCTTTTACTTCATCACTTAGTAAGAAATGCCTTTAAAAAAGCTGTTTCTCAGAAGAGACCACAAGAGTTAGTGTTTACCTGGTTAACTTCATCAAGGTTGACCATGGGATTTGAAAATCTTGGCTCCATTGATTTATTTTAGGGGACTTAAATTATTCACCCAAAATGTCTATACTGATTATATGGATCAAATAAATAAATGCCAAAAACAGTTTCCCACTTTTGCTTGCTGTGAGCCAGCCTGGTCGCATAAACAGCTTGCCTTGAAGTGGGGACTCCTCATACAGATGTCCATGAGGAGAGGATTGAGGAAGTAGGGAAGTCTTATTGTCTCAAGACACTTGCAAGCTGAAGCCCATGGAGATCTCTTTAGAAAATAATTTTCTCCCACATGGCACATAATGAACCCCTTATCTAACAGCATCCAAGTGAGCAGCTATCCTGGCTATATAGACATTCCTCCCACCATTGAGGACTGACTGTTTCCATAGCAGCATATTCCAACAGGATCAGCTTCTGCTTCCCATTCTTCTTTTGTTGAGCCAGAGATGGAGTCATTATTGACAGGTTGTAACTTTTTAAATTAAAATATAATTACATTGTTTCCCTCCTTCCCTTCCTCCCTCCAGCCCTTCTTATGTCCTGCCATGTTTACTCCCAAATTATTGGTCTCCTTTGCTTGTTATTGTTGTGTGTGTATGTATATTTATATGTACACACACACACACAAACACACCCATCCATGAATTTATAAACACAACTTTCTGGGTCCATTTAGTGTTGTGTGTGTGTGTGTGTGTGTGTGTGTGTGTGTGTGTGTGTGTGAGAGAGAGAGAGAGAGAGAGAGAGAGAGAGAGAGAGAGAGAGAGAGAGATTGTAGAGCTGACCACTGGTTATTGGATAGCCAATTAAGAGGCTCATCCTTCTGGTCTAAAGATGGGACTTCCATGAGACTTTCCCCTTTGTGTTAGCATGTCGATTGGTACATTCCATGTTCATGTCTTGTATAGGCTGCCATTATTGTTGGGGTATCCTAAGTGAAGCTTCCCTGTCATTTCTATGAGGCACAACAGAGCACATTTTCTGGTCTTCTGGCTTTTAAAATTATTGTGCCCACACTCCCACAATGCTCCCCGAATCTTAATTACAGGAGTTATGTTGTAGATATATCAGTTGGGGCTAGGAAACCTGTTATCAGTTGTTCTTTGCATTTTGACTAGTTGTGGTTATCTATAATGAACCCTATCTCTTATAAAGAGAAGCTTCTTTGAGGAGTGGTGATAGCTAAATGTATCTGTGGTATATGAATATGTATTTAGAATGCAGTTAGGAATTACACTGGTTTTGTAAAGTGGTGGTATAAAGATTCACCTCTAAGGTCCATGACCCCACTCACCTCATGAAGTTCACTAAGTTCCTAGTATGAGACATTGTTTTAGTTAGAGTTTCTATTGCTGTGAAGAGACACCATGACTATGGTAACTCTAAGAAAAAACATTTAGTTAGGGTGGCTCACTTACAATTCAGAGGTTTAGTCCACTATGTCATGTCAGGAAGCACGGCAGCATGCAGGCAAACATTGTTCATTGTTCTTGAGAAGGAGCTGAGAGTTCTTCTATCTTGGCCTGCAGGCAACAGAAAGTGGTCTGGCCTGAGCATATATGAGAGAGACCTCAAAGCCTGCCTTCACAGTGACACAGTTCCTCCAACAAGACCACATCTACTCCAGCAAGGCCCTACCTCCTAATAGTGCCACTCTCTTTGAGGGCTATTTTCTTTCAGACTACCCTAGGCATAATTTCTCTCCTCTTCAGTGGACTGTAAGTAAAAATAAATAGTTGTTGATTACTGACAAGATACAAGTTCCACTATTGTACTGTTAGGGAATTCTTTCCATGCTGGTCATTGTTGTGGTTTATAGGGATATTGACAAAAATTTTAAGGAGGAGAGAGAGAGAGAGAGAGAGAGAGAGAGAATAAATGAGAGAGAGACAGAAACAGAGAGAGACAGGTGGAGAGAGACAGAGACAGAAAACAAAATGAAAGAAATGGTCTAAGGATCAATTTGATTTGGTTTGTGCTTTCATATTGTGGTGAGATTGTCAGGGTAGGGTGAAAGCAAGAGAATAACAAAGTCAATTTTATTGTATATGCCGTAGAGTTTAGTTTCTCTGTAAAGGATGGATTCTAGGATAGAGAACATTGTTAAGTAGCTAAAAATTATTTCAGTAGTAGTAAAAATGATAGAAGAGTTGAAAATGTAGGAAATATCTAAGAATTAAATTTCATGGGACCTATGTTAATTGAATGTAGGTAAAGACATGAGACAATGAAATATTTCTAATTTCTGGCTTCTCTGAGCTGGTGAATGGGAGAGTCATCAATGCGAATGGGAGAGTCATCAATGTGAATGGGAGAGTCAGTGTGAATGGGAAAGTCATCAAAGTGGGGAGAAGTGGAATTGTAACAGATGTATTCAATTCAGCTAGAAACATTTTAGTATCTAGAAATGTCTGAGAAATATATGTTCATCCCTATAGGAGTTCAGTTACATCAGAAATACTTTCTAATCAACCAGTAGTATTGAAAAATCTTTTGAATAGTGACATATTGCTTCTCTTTCCTTCATCCATCACTCATATCTAAGTTTCTATCCATCATTCAAATCTGAGCCTAAAATCATTCATTAAGTTCTAGAAGAGAAAGCACCTCATCTTTATAAAGATACTGTGGTAAAGAATAATCTAGAGTTCTCACTGGATGTACATACTAGTTTAAAACAAGAAGATTCCAGTTACATAGGGGGACTAAGACTGTGTCTGTTCTCCCTGTTTTTTCAGGACTGGCTCAGAGCTAAGCACACTATGATTCCAAGTATAAGTGACAGCATCTCCAGAACCAGAGTCAGGGACACTTTTACACCTTGCTGCTGTCCGACTGGTCCCTTTTCTCTAGGTGTTCTCTTTAGTTGGCTTGGCATTGTTGCTACTGCAGCTCCTCAGATTGTCATGTGGAAGGAGCGTGGCATTGTTGAAAATTAAACAATGAGCAATGCTGAACAATAGAGCTACATCTAGATTTTTCTCAGAGTCCTCAGTTTCTAAATCCATTTCCCCCGAACCCTGAAACACTTAGGCCTGTGGCTAAAAGCACTATGTGAAGTTACTTCAGGGTCAGGCTTCCATTTTTTTGTGCTTCCCCACTCACTGGAAATTTCTGGGTATACACCTAGTTCATTCATTTGTGTTTTATTTCTTTTGTTCAGCATGTATTGAACATATATCCTGTGCTGGTTACTTTACTAATAAGTAGCAATTACAAGAAAACCAAACATGATTTCTGCCTTCTTGAAGACAAACATCTAAAGTTCACTGGTAAGTTAAAAAGCCACGGTGAGTGGCTAGATGCTGAAGAAATCCATTAGAGTTCTGTCAGCCTGAAGGTCAGGAAAATGTAAAAAGAACTTTGCATTCATTAGTCATATGCCAGGTGTTCCAAGTAGTTTATCTGCCTCATCCCACTGAAACTCTCAATAACTCCATAAGGTAATATTATTTTATATTAAAAATGGGAAACTGGGCTTCAAAACAGTTAAGTGATTTTTTTTTTTAGTATTATGTAGTTGCTGACTACTGATGTAATTTGGGCTTCTTAAACACCAAGTCTTCTGCATTCATTGGTATAACACTCCACTGAAAATCACCCAAGAGATTACTAGCCATGGACTGACTATGTCTGACTATGACCTTAAACCAAGATTTTGCTGCCTTTGATTCAAAAGTGTGTTTAAAGGGATGGCTCAGTTCTCTAATACTGGATGCCAAAGGGAGTTTATTATTTTGCTGAGAAACGGATTCTTAGCTACTTTCAGATTCTTGAGGTATCTATGGTCACATATTGATTTAAAACCACTACTCTGTGTCCTGTTCTAAGTTTCACCCTTTCCTTCTCTGTCCAAACCCAGGATGGCTTTTTTTCATTGAATGGATATACAATATATTTCAATGACTTTGGAACTGTGAGGTAGCAGCTCTTGACACCATCCCTAACCTTGCCACTCAGTGGGCTTCGTGGGGCTCTTTTCCTCACTAAACTTCACCTGACTAGACTCTAAAGGGAATATGTGCTCTTGGGACAGTGTCTGTCATCTGGACCACAGAGCACATGGCAGATGTGAGGCACTTGGTAGACTCCAAGTGGCAGTGTACAGAATGATGGGCACTGAGACTGCGGCTGGCAGCCAGGAGGCAGATCCCCGCTGTCAGCATTCAGAAACTGCCTGTTTGCCCAGCCACTGTGTGTCATGAATAATTCTCTCAGCTCCGGAATCTTTAGATGGACAGCCTTGAAGGTCAAACCCTCTGACATTGCAGTCAGAAGATGGGCCTCTTGATGCTGAGTCCTGTCACCTGTGTCTTTTACATGAGTCTGTCCCCAACTAGAATGTGCTTTCTCCCTCTTGCAATGTCAAGATGCCTGAGCTCTCAAGTGACTGAATCAGTACTAAATATTTAATGCACAAAGCCTGCATTCTCAGGGCCTTTGATCTAAAACTTCTTAAAAACATCTTAAAAGCCCTTCAGAAACCGGTTAGTATTTCATTACCGTCACTTAAAATAGATTTATTTTATCAAAACATCCTGCCAGAAACCCTGAAGGTGGGATGAGTAACCCCAAGCAATTTTGACAGGACTGCCTCCCTCTATTAGCCACCCGGTGTCTCTGGGCAGCCCCACCCGCTTGCTAAGGGCACAGCTGTCATAGGCATACCCACGATGGATTTAGAGCTATGAGCAAAGGAGGCGGCAGGCTTGTCAGATGCCTGGGGAAGCTGCATCAATAACACCCCCGTGAAAAGAATGAAGAGTTGCTGAGTTTGTCACAAGTCAAGTCAAGGCCTTACCTCAGATTCTCATTTCTTGGATCTTGTGCAGTCTCTATAACAGTCCCACAAGGAATGTGCTAGTGTCTCTTATACCCACCAGGAAACTGAGGCTCAGCAGTATATATGACCTACTCAAGGTCACAGGATAGAATTAAGATGGAGACCCATGTCTAAATCACAGCCTGGGAGTTTTTATTTGTTTGTCTTTCCCACCAATTTTGATATTGGACATTTCAATGAACATCGTGAGTGGCTTTTTCTTAAAACAGAAAGAAATGAAAAATAATATTTTGATGATCTCAAGTGGTCATCCTTAAACTCATATACTAGTGAGAAACACTAGAGAGATCCAGTAGTGTGTGTGTGTGTGTGTGTGTGTGTGTGTGTGTGTGTGTGTGTACATGCACAAGTGTGTGTGTGCTCATGCATGCATAAAATATGTAACAATAATGATTAAAGAATAAGAAAGAGGCCTCTAACTAATCTGCTGTGAGTCAGGAGATGATTTTTATACTACCTTCTAGAAATAGGCTGACCCTCATAGCAGGATTTATTCCCATTCCATTTTTTAAAAAACTCAGTTTAGCCCTGTGCTATGCACTTGGAGATAGAGAAAAAGAATGGAATGGCATAAAATAAGGAAAACCACTTCAAAGATATCAAGGTATTAGAGGAAGACAAGACTTTTAACACTTAATATTGTCCAAGAGTGTGAGATCAATAAGTCAATATATCACCACAGATGATGGGATAGGGATGGATAAGACATTCAGAGATGGTTCACTGGAGAAGGTAGTGCTTAAATTAAGTCTTAAAGGACAATAGGGTAATCAACTTTTTAAATAATGAGAGCTTTGAAAGCTGTATAGCTCCCAACTGTGAAACAGGATCAGGAAGAGGAAGGGTCTTGCCTTCAGCTTAGAATGTGGCAGGACCTGGGTCCTGCATCTCAACCTGGGGCTTTGTGCTACTTCCCAATGTAAGCAATTGGACATTTGCTAGAAGAACACCCCCTTGGATGTGGGAGCCGGAAACAGCAAGTGGAAAACAGAACAGGTAGAAGAGAACAGCATATGTTTTAAACAGGGCATGGAAGAAACTCAGAAATACCTTCTTTGGCAGGAGACATGAAGTCTGTGACCTTTTGAAATTAGAGCCTCGCCTGGTATTACAAAGCCAACCTCCCTTTCAACTTTGTAGAATAAAAGGCTCCTCCAAGAGTATTTGTTTTGCTATTATTCTCTGGGTCATAAGGACCCTCGATGCCCTTTACAAAAGGTTTGCTTCTACAGTGACCAGCTTCTCATTAGAATTCCTGGGCATCGTCCAGTGTTGCTAAGTGCTTTGCAATGAACACAAGACAGCAAAGGAGAGAATGGGCTTGTTACAGCCACATTCTCAGAGAATTTCTTGGATACTTCCAAGATACAAAAGCAAGTCATGCTTGCAGAAGCATCTTGGCTACAAATAATCACCACTTTGCTTCTTTGTTATCATATCCTCTTCCTCTGACTCAGCCAAAAGGACCCCTGGACTGTTTGCTAAAATGCTTACATTGGAACTGAGGACAATGCCTACACTGTAAAGATCAGATGGAGTAGTTGAATTTAAGGCACAGGTCAGATGGTTCCTGCTCCCAGAAAACATCACAATAGAAACTATTTAGAGTTTTGAGGATTCTCCTCTAGGAATAAGCATGTTTTCTAGAGTAAAAGGTTTGAATCATCCTAAAAAAATAAATTGGAACATATATAGCTTTCTCTTCTCAATCTTTCAGGAACTTCATGTCTTATATTAGGTATGTGGCACATAATAAATGTGTTTTCTTTCTTTCTATGTCTACCTATGTGTCTCTCTCTGTCTCTGTCTCTCTCAGACACACACACACACACACACACACACACACACACACACACACACCAGAACTCAGAATAGGCATTTTGTTTGTGTGTAATTATCTTATCCCTTTCCCAGTTTGTGTGTCTATTTCTGTATGTGCCCATCTCTTTTCCCTTGAGCCAATGACTCTGGCAATTGGTTTTGGATTGACTTACTGCTGTTGTTATCATTCTTTATTTCTGGAAAACAAATTCTGTGAATGGCCTCCCCATTGATGGAGGTTCCTACAATCCCATCTCTTTTAATCAGCCTGAATTTCATACCATATTATTAAAGGACTTTCTAACTCAAAATTCAATTTCAGAATCACAAATCAATGTTACTTCCAGTTTTGTGTTTTGATTTTAATTCAGCTTTGCAATTATCAACAGATGAATAATACAGCTTTCATCCTATCTTTGGCTCTTTCTTTAGATACCACTCATCAGGTAAAACATAGGCTCCAAAGTCTGTGACACTGGTTCAGTTTTTTGCTTTGCCTCCTCCCATTTCTAATTCCCACAGTATTACTATCACAGGTTATTTCAGCTACAACATTGAAGACAGTATTCAAGGATTTGTGAAATATACTGCTCCAAACTCCATTCTTACTTTCCTTCATTCCTGTGAGGCATGTGATATTCCATTCAGAAGAATCTGTTCAATGCGTTCCAAGGACTCTCTCTCTCTCTCTCTCTCTCTCTCTCTCTCTCTCTCTCTCTCTC
>CABHPQ010157896.1:17377-40050 GCA_902168405.1 Peromyscus aztecus | reverse complement strand
AGAAAATCAGTATGATTAAAATTACTTGAATATATAAGCCTACTTTTTCAACTGTAAATTTTGTGAATTTTAAGTATATATAAATATAAATTTAAATATAGATGAAAATTTATCATTGGAATTGATGAACTCTGAGAACAAAATATACACTAGAGTTTTAAAGACTTAGTACACATTTTGGATACTTTTGACCTTAATCAAATATTGGGCTGATGTTATTTGTTTTTGTTTTTAATGTAGCTACTAGAAAATTTAAATGTATGTACTTGTTTGTATTTCTATTAGTCTCTACTTTCCTGATAACAGAGACTGTGTGGGTTAGAATTCCATGTCTTTTTCCTTCCAGCTTCTAAAATGGGATCAAAGATGTTCTCTAGTTCTTTGATAAAGAACTGCCCGATAGTCCCTACTGCACAGACTCCATGTGAGATGCAACTGACTTACGTAAGCATACAATCCATGAGGCATTCCTGACACCTGGCATGCTCAACATATGCTATTATTATAGTTGGAAGTTTATATTTATCATGCTATGGGGAGAGCAAGAAACTGCAAGAGACTTTGAAATGTCAGAGAGAATTTTTCACCTTCTTAGGAAAGCCTTACAGCAAATGTCCATTTCATTCCATTAGACACTGGACCACAGATGCCTAAGGCCTTGTTCTCAGCAGATGCCTAAGGCCTTGTTCTCACGGAGAGCTGCTCCCTATTAGGTCACTGCTTGCTGTTGCTTGAACACCTTCTTACAGATCTCCAAAAGCCACATCTAACAGGTGGGTGTCCAGATTTAATTTAGAAAAGCACTCTAGGAAAAAAAAATGTGGTACCAAGCCAGGAGTGTAGTGTGCTTTGCTACTGCCTGACTTTACTTATCTGATGGGGTTGATTCCCTGTCAGTTAAATACAGATAATAGGAGATGGTATTGTGAGGATTTAATAAATAGCATGACAGAGAGAACTCTATAAACCACACAGAACCATGCCAGTGCCAACATGCCCTCCCCTGAGAACCATTGCAGCAGGATGCCCCCTCCACCCCCATGCAGAACATACAATTACTTCATGGGAGTATCCCTAAAGACCTTCACTCTGCTCTACGTTCCCTGCAAACTTGTCTGTGATTAAACAGCCAACCCCTATAGTGTAAAAACTTCTAAAACGCCTTTAGAAAAAAAAAAAAAGCCCAAGATAGGCACTTAAAGGATAAACTAATAAATCAATAGCAGATGTTCACATGTCAACTCATTCTGTCCAGCAGGCATCTGGCAAGTCTTTGAGGAAATGAGTCACCAATCAGGGAAGTTTTTTTTTCATTATTATTCCCACAAGTATAAATATATATAGTATGTAGTACGCAATAAGAATGTGGGCTGGGGGTATGTGGTGTGACTGAAATTAGATGATCAGACTATGTCTCTTTGAGAAGGTAACATTTAAGTAACATATAAATTATGGAGAAAAATAGAAGGAGTATTTCTAGATTCAGGGGAAGGTACACAATATTGTCTATGTATTAAACAGCACTGGATTGTTCACTTTAGCTAACTGCATGCAAGTTCACTTCACTGAAGCAGGAAACTTGATCTTATATGATTTGAGCAAAACTACAACAAAAAGAATTATTCTTGGCTAATGAAAAATGACTTGTCCCCACAAAATTTATAACATGGGACTTACGAAAATATGACTAACGTAATATACATCATTCTGCATAAGGAATAATCTTAAGGGGGCTGGAGAGATGGCTCAGAGGCTAAGAGCACTGGCTGCTCTTCCAGAGGACCCGGGTTCAATTCCCAGCACCCACATGGCAGCTCACAACTGTCTGTAACTCTAGTTTCCTGGGATCTGACATCTTCATGCCAATGCACATAAAATAAAAGTTAAATAAATTATTTAAAAAAATAATCTTAAGCATATTTTTAAAAAGAGGAAAACAAACATGGGCAGGAAATATCATATGGAGAGATATAAGATGGTTCCACAAAATTCAAATATTTCAACTGACAGAATACACATAAACTAGACTCCCAGCTTTAGAAAGGATGTTAAACTGGATTAAAACCCACTGTAGTCCCTACAGTATTTACATAAGACACACTGAGAGTATTACAATCCTGAATAACTGAAAAGCAAGGGATGTGAACATATGTATCAGTCAGACACGAAGCACAAAAACCCCAGTTAGAACAGTTATATTAATACTTGTCAGAGAAGACTATAAGACAAATAGCGCCATTAAGGACAGAGTTGCTCTACAACGATTAAACATTAAAGTCACCAAGGCGATATAAAAATTCTAAGCATGAATGCACCTCATTGAATAAAGTCAACAGCTCTTTGACAGTTCTCCATGAACAAATGACAAACGTACCATGATAGTCGGAAATTACAAAACACTTCCTTCCATAACTAAACTCTCAAATAGCCAAAAAAAAAAGTAGAAAAGTTGAGCAACATAATTAACTATTACAAAACACTTCCTTCAATAACTAAACTTTCAAATAGCCACAAAAAAAGCAAAAAAGTAGAAAAGTTGAGCAACATAATTAACTACATCCCGATAAATACTTAGAAATACTTGTCACATTTTCAAGAAGTCCACAAAGGTTATCAGTGAATTGTTTCTTTTCAGTTGTAATAAAAATGGAATAAACAAAAGCAACTCAGGGGAGAAGAGGTTTTTATTTTTACTTACAGCTCCAGAAGAGTAGATTTCATCACCACAGGGAAAACACGGCAGCCAGCAGAGAAGGCATGGCGGCGGTGCAGTGGTGGCAAAGCCAACCGGAAGCTGGCCAATTTCAATTCTTGCTCATACAGAAAACAAAGGAAGAAGTGAGACAACCTATCCCCTTTCACAGCCTGCCCCAGTGACACACTTCCTCCAATAAGCACATTTTTTTTTTTCAGCACGTTCCACCTCCTAAAAGACCCAGAACCTTCCCCAACCACCAGCCGGTATATAATCAAACCACAACAGTTATGGGAACCATCTCTCCCCTAAATTCTAGGAATTGAACTATGGAAAGGGAAAAGTGGGATCCAATTTTAAGCGGACTGAGATAATTTTTCTGGTACCTAATAAACTAAAAGAAATAGAGATTAAAAAGCATACACAATTAAAATAATAATAATAAATGCCATGTCAGTTGAGCATCTGAGACTATGAAATAATATATGATCTGCTTGGCATTTCTTAAATGCTAAGGTTACTTACAATAGAGATTGGTGCCCTGACGCTTTCAAGCTAATGTTACATCATAGGCATTCTGTCATATCATTGTTCTTATCTTTTATCTAGGAATAGCTCTCCAACTCCTATGTTTCTTTCTCCTTTAGCTAGAAATCAAAAGACCTCTTCTAAATATAAATTCATGTCAATAGGACACCTACAGACCAACACACCCAGAAAATCAGAATTCCTTTTAGGCTCAGTCTGGGTCAACCCTCTGAACAATATATTCTAATTCCTGCCACTGCCAAATGCATTTTCTTTTGTTAAGATCTCAGCTGTGGTGAAATAAAAGATAACTTCTATTCCTCAGTCAAGTGAAGGTTTAGAACCAGGCTTCCTGGGGCTTTATTCTTTTCTGGAATATAGTCAATACTAATCCTTCTTTCCAACCCCAGAAACCTATAACTCCCGTTTCCTCTTAATTTGCTGATTAGCAAAAACAGTCCTAAAGCTTTTTCTAGAAAACTTCTGACAAGGCTTACCTCACTGGATTCTCTCTCCACAAGCAGCCTAAGTCCTCAATTCAGGGATTAGCGTTATGTCCTGATAGTTTGAAACTTCGCCTCACAACGCTTTTCACTATTAGTGGTAGGACATGAAAGTCAGGTCCTGAGAGATGGAAAGTGGAAAGCATGGCTGGCTCCTTTCACTTAGAAACTTGGCTAGCCTTGGCTGTGCAGCTGAGTCCCGAGCACTGTTGATAGGGAGCATAATAATTATGACATTTTGAGGCTTCGTCCAACAAACACTTGCTCTCGGTTTCCTTTCTCCAACAAGCCTCAGCAGCAGTGTTTCTCTGACTGCCTTGGGTCCCAGCCAGAGATATTTTAGATACAGGGAACTTCATGAGAGTCAAATCCTCTTCTTTCGTTTCCTGTATTGCTAGGCAGTTCACAGTCTAAGGGACAAAACCAGGCCAGCACACACACGCCCTGTTACTACTGGTGGTTGGCTTTCTGTGAGTTCAACCACAACCCAGGAAGGGTGGGTTCCGCACAATCAGGTGTCTCAGTAGAGAGGCTGCTCTCACATCAACTTTTATTACCCAACACTGTCTTAGCGGCTGTAGTGGACATTACATTTGTAAACTGGCATGCATTGTTTGAACTCCCTGAGAGGCTAGCTCTGGAAGTGGGGGTTTTCTCTGTCTGGCTCCTTTAGACTCCAGCATGCTTATCTCAAAACATTCTCTTGGATTTCTCATCTGAGAGTATCTAGTCTCACCACCCAACTCCATGACATACAGTATAGAAGAGAAGCCAGACATTCAACCATGGACAGAAAGTTCGCTGCTTTAACTTCCTGGGTTGGTTTCTGCTGGGTGTTGGAAGCATCCAGTTTGATGATGTTTTCTCTAACTGTTGCTATTTGTTCTATTTGGAAACCTTACCCAAGGTCTGCTGTGCCCAGGACTCTCTCTATTGGGAGCTTCAAATGACTGTCCCAAAGGGGCTTCCCCAGCCTATCTCTGTTTAGTGTCTTGACCTTCCATTTGAGGATGCTTTGCCCCCTCACTGTTGTCTTTTGTTTTGTTTTATTTTGACTTGCTATGTACTTCATAAACTCACTCATTCAAAATTGAAAATGTGTTTATCACAGCTCATTCTCTGGTCCACACGGTTGTCTTATGTTATTGCTAATTATATTGTTTTCATAATTCTGTTTTATCATTGGTGGTTGTTGGTCCTCTCTTATTATACTAAGTTTATAAATTAAACTTCACCTCACTGGTTGTAGGAACAGGACAAAATATAATTATTTGTTGTGTGTGATATCGAACATTTACTGAGGGTCTTGGAATGCTTGATTATATAAGATTATATAATAGAAATGAAGGAATTCAAGTCAAAGCTGAAGAAACACCCCAAGTGTGAGGAACTAGGTTGATAATGTCATCAGACAACAAGATCGAGAAGACAGAAAATCATACCACACAAAGGGTTGAAAATGAAGGGGGGAAACTGAGGCTGCCAGACAAAAGCAAGAGCCTAAATTATCAAAACTACTGCAGCCTCAAGACTGGCAGTAAAAGGTCCGGCAAAGCCAAGAAACTGACCAATTCTGCCTTAAGAGACCTGCACTTCTAGATCGTCCATAGTCACAAATAGTAGTCACAAATTTCAGTAAGACTGAAATTATGTCTCTGGATGCTACCAGGAGAAAATACTAAAAAATGGGAGCCTGGAGTGTCTTCATCAGTGTTCTGTTGCTCTAAGAGACACCATAACCATGACAACTCATATAGAAGAACACATTTAATTGGAGCTGGTTTACAGTTTCAGGGGTTTAATCCATTATCACCATGGCCAAGCATGATGGCATGCAGGCAGACATGGTGCTGGAGAAGTAGCTGAGAGTTCTGTATCCAGATCTGCAAGCAACAGGAAGACAGCCACTGGGCCTGGATCGTGCTTTTGAAACCTCAAACCCCACCCCCAGTGACACACTTCCTCCAACAAGCCCTCCTAATCCTTCTCAAGTATTGCCACTCCCTGATGACTGAGCATTTGAATATATGAGCCTACAGGGGCCATTCTTATTCTTTCCCCCACAGGGTGTCCAGGATACGTCTTTTAAAAGTTGCAGAAGAAAGATAGATGAACAAAATAAATGGAAAACTGGGTTTTACTATTGCTTTTTTCTGACCTTAATGAGAGTTGCTTCTCAGAGGAATGGGAACAATGAATGAGTGTGCCAGGGAAATGGTCCTGGCTTATGGAGACTGTAGTTAACAGAAATCTAGCTGTCAGGGGAGGAATAGAGGAGGTCAGCACATATTGGGGGCTGGGTGAGTAGTAAAAAAAAAAGTTAGTTTTTATACTGTGGTGGCAGGTATGTGTGAGACAGTGTGTGTGTGAGACAGTGTGTGTGTGTGTGTGTGTGTGTGTGTGTGTGTACATCTTAGACAGACAGTATGTGTACTAATATGAAGGCTGAAAGTCGACAAAAAAATCAAAGCAAAACTAAAGCCCAGAGATCAGAGTAAGGTCTCAGAGGCATTAAGAAGAGCTAAAAGTAAGGATAGAGCAAGGATGAAAATCACCTTAGGGAAAAGGAGAAATCCATTCACCTCTTAAGACAGAAGATGTAGGAATATAGGAAAAATAATACCACACCAAGTTCAACAAATATATTTATTATAGATGCTTGTCTCTACAATTGAGAAGTGACTTTATCTGATAAGGAACATTTTCTCTAGGTGGGCAACAAGTCAAGTAAAGAGTGAGTATTGATCTTTCTCTAAATCAATGGGTGGTTCTTGGTACAATGAAGGTGGTGGAAGGTCAGAAGCACCATTCAGACTCAGAAGAGGGGAAAGCCAGCAAATTGAAACCATGTTCACCTCGCTGGGCTTCTGGATTAAGATGGCAATTGAACACAGGTTTGAGTTTTATAGACACACTGTCCCGTACCCTACACAATGTCTTCATTTTCTTTCCAATGTTTTATTTTTCTATGAAAAACTTTAAGCATAAATGTGAAATAACAAAATAGTGGACATTCATATACCTATCACATAGGAAACAAAAAGAAATGTTAATGCTTTCCTTATTTGCAAATATTATGTACATGCTTAGGTCTCTGTATAAATTTATTGCTATATGATAGAAATTGGGTTAGATCTCATAATATCTAGCAATAATATGTCAGCAAATTTCTTCAACTAAGAATAATTTCTGATACTGATTTAGTACCTTATCACATCCAGAAATATTAAAACAATAAAAAACAACCTGAGATCACCCAAAAGAGAGCACATACTCTCGTTTCCCAGGTTGAGCATCAAGTGCTTTTGTGGTTCACTTTTTAACTACAATCCAATCAAGGCTCATAGAGTGCATCTATTTTTATTTATTTAGGTATGTATATGTGCACACATGTAATTCAAGAAATCCACAAAGTCTATTTAATGAGCAAAGGAATTTATTTGGGGGTTAACTCAGTACCATGGGAGATTTATCGTAAAGTCCAGAAAAGCTGAGCTATATGTCCCACACTGATTTGCCTGCTCCAAGATCTCAGCATCCAATACCACAAGGAGGCAAAGAGAGAGCTGTTTGCATGCATCCCAGGACTTAAGGGATCCTCAGTGGCCACACCCCAGGGGCATGTACTTCAAGGTCATAGGCAGGTAACAGTTACCTATTACCTCACTAGGGGTGGTGCTTCAAGGTCATAGCTAAAACAACTACCCACTACACACGTGTTTGTGTACATATACATATATGCATATGTGTATGTGTGTGTGTGTGTGTGTGTGTGTGTGCATGTGTGTAGAAGCCAAAGATCAGTGACGAGCATCTCTGTTAGTTATTCTCCATCTTATTCTTTGAAGCAGGAATTAAACTCTCATTGAATCTGGAGTTCACTGGTTCAGCCAGACTAGTTAGCCAGAGAGCTTCTGGGATCTACTTATCTCAGAACAATGCTCAAGTGCTAGGGCTATAGACATGTGCTGCCATGCACAGCATTTTATGTGTGTGCTGGAGATCTGAGTACAGTTCCTTATGCTTGCACAGCTAGCATTGAGCCGTCTCCCCAACCTCAACATGCAAGGCAGTTTTGCATCCTTTGTTAATTTTAAACTAGAACAGTACAAACCACATACTGCTTTTTCAGCTCCACAACAGGGGCATTGTAAACTCTTGAGCAGCAACCTTATAAAATTAGCACATTCCCCATTTGCTTTCCTATACCTCATACTTATATATTCATGTAATGGTCTGGATTAAACACAGATGAAACATTTCAAATAAAGTATTCTCAAGGCATGTATCAAAGGATTGGATTGTACTCTATAAAAATTTACAAATAGTGTATCAATTAAAAATCTTAAAGGAATAAAAACAAACAATGAATTAGTCATTTGAGCTATTCATCATTATTCTGTTTTGTTTTCTTTCCTTTTGAGTGTCTGATGGCTGTATTAGTCAGCTTTTGCTTGCTTTTGTAACAATCCCAACCAAACCTTATTGTCTTTGAACAGCAAACATTCCTTACTCACAGGTTTGTGATTTTGCTGGCTCTGCTGGGCTTTGGGTCAGGCATCTTCTATTTCCCCATTCAGAACTCTGAATACAGAAGGAACAGCTTTTAAAGGTTTTGCCTTTCCTTTACTGGTGATAGGTGAGCAAAAGGAAAAGTGAATGCCTGAGATGCCTCAACTTGGGGGCAGCAATCTTCACTTCCATCCATTCTGCGTCAGACAAAGGAAATCACAGAACTGGTAGAGGGAGGAAGCAGACTGTGCCCTTGGGGAAGAGCAGAGGAGAAAATTGTGTCTTAAATTTGGGCATGGCCATATAACTCGTGTGGGCCTGTGAAACATGAACCATTATATGAATGTTCCCTAGTCTTTCCCTTTCCAGTGCCAGAGGGAGCAGCAGCATTCTACATTCATCTCTGTCACTTTGCATCCCTAAATGAAGATGTACCAACCTGCCAGAGGCACAGAGTGCAAGCAAGAAATAAACACTCAAGCTTTCAGCCTCTATAGTGTTGAGGCTGTTACTGCAACATAGCCTATCCAGCAACAAACAAGGAAGATGTTATTGTTTCCATTGGATTACTAATTTTCAGTATGGGCATGCCCATAACCACCATTGTGCCCAACTTGGCCTCCCGCCATGTTCTTTAGTCCCAACTAACCTGTCCTCTCCTACCACAGAATAGACGTGACTGTGAAAAAGGCCAATTATGTTAGTGTCTCTATACCAACCAAACAATATTCTCTCCATTCTAATTCCTGAGCCAAATTAAAAGACTAGATCACTGTGTGGAGTACCGCTATAGTGGGGGAGGGGCATGATTTCCAGAGTAGTGGAAAAATCCAGAGAGAGAAGATGAGAGGAAAGAGCAACAGTTCCTGAGTGGATTCTGGCTGTGACTGTGGTTAGGGAAATGCTGGCGATGTGCATCCAAATGTTGTGAAGATGCACAGAGAAGACAGGGACCCGCATCAGGACCATAATTAAGTGCCTGATGGCATGATCATCTGTGTTCCTTAACCCACCATCAGGAAACAACACTGGTGACAATAGATTCCTACTTGGCTGCCACTGGCTAATGATTTGCTTCTTTATTTTTATTAGTTGTTCCAGTTAGCCTACAAAGTACCAGCTTGGGTCATGACCATTTTATGCATACTTTCTTCTTATTGGTTCTCTCTCTTCACTCTTCTCTCCTGCTGCCCACTTCCTTTTTCCCAGTATCTCCTCCTCAGCTTTCACAGCACATGCATTATATTATCCTTTTTTTTTTTTAACTCCCATCCTTTAATAACATCACTTCTTCCCCCTCACAATTCTCCTTGTAGTTCCATGATCTCCCCAGGACTCCCATAATACTTATATACAAATTGAAAATCAGAGTCCGGGGGTTGGAGAGATGGTTCAGAGGTTAGGAGCACTGGCTGTTCTTCCAGAGGTCTTGAGTTCAATTCCCAGCAACCACACGGTGGCTCACAACCATCTGTAATGAGATCTGGTGCCCTCTTCTGTCATGTAGGCATGTAGGCATACATGCTGGCAGAACACTGTATGCATAATAAACAGATCAAAAAAAAAGAAAGAAAATCAGAAAAAAAAATCTGTAGTGTTTGTATTTCTGAGTCTAGCTCATTGACCTTAAGGTAATGCTTCCCAGTTCAATCCATCTTTCTGCAAATGCCATGATTTTAGTCTTTCTTTAGAGTTGAATATAGTCTCCTGTGTGTATACATTACATTTTTTTTATCATTTCATCCAGTAATGGACATCTAGGCTGATTCTATTTCTTAGCTATTGTAAATAACACAGTAATAAATAAGGATGTGAAACTTAGCCACTAAGAAAAGGCAAACTTAAACTATTTTGAGATTTCATCTCACTCCGGCGAGAAAGAGTGACGTCAGCAAAACAACAAACGCTAGCAAAGGTGCCGAGAAAGAGGGACCTTTCTTGCTGCTCATGGACAAATTAGTATGGTGGAGACTCACAAAACCAACAACAGAACTAGTGTTAGAAACAGCTCTCTCACTCCTGAATGTTTAACGGTGGGTTTACTTCTACCAACTCGTTTATATGGCAACCATAATGATGGGTCCCATGATTACCAATGATGAGGCAGAGAGATCCCGTACTCAAAGTCTTAGAAACAGTAAGTCACAGAGACTCAAGCGCAAAGATTTTCCAGTCTGAACTGGGCTCATCGTAGACATCACATCCTTCCGAAGACAGGTGATTTGGCCCTGGAGAGTTAAAGGATTATTCTATGCCTGTGAGATTCTGGCCTGCCTCTCTCCAAAGGTGCCGGTGACCAACAATACAGAGGGAGTTGCTGGGTCTTCCATTTCCAGTGGAGTCACATAACCCCTACACAACGGTGGAGTACTTTCTTATTTAGAAACTGTAGTCTTGTCCAATACTGTATTCAGATAGCATCCAGTGGCAGCTGATCTAAGTGCAAACGCCACATGATCGCATGTCGAATGAACTGGGAAAATTCTAAAGAAATGGGAAAATGAGAGAACTCGGGTCAGTTTGGTACAATTTTGTAATCACTCTTTTTTTTGTTACTATTTTCACTTGTTTGTTTACTTACGTTTTATATGTGATTTTACAGACACCCCATTCCCTACCCCCACAACACCAAGGCTTTCAGTTTTCCTCCTAGCTGAACATCTAAAGCCGGAATCTAGGCACTCAGCTTGGACTCAGGCAGAAACGACTCTCTGGGCCCTCCTGTGCCAAGTTTACAAACCAGGTAATGATTGCGGGGTGTTCCACTAACAACTCCCACATTCCAAGGGCACTCTGCCAATGGCAAAGCAAGAAATGAAAAGGAAACCAATTTCGTGGAAGTAAAGTAGTGGGAACGCTCTCTTCTTCTTGGCTCTCAATTTAAAACCATGTCATTAAAACTTAGGGCCTCTACGATTATACCTTTCCCACATCCAGCCCAGGAACTGCAGCCAAGTGCCGGCAAACACCTGTGTTGGACTCCTACCAGAAATGCGCTACTCGCATGCAGCCAAATTAAACAGGAAGAATGAATTAATAAAGTGCCCACCTTTTCTCTGTTCTCTTTGCTCTCTGTTCCTTTTATGATCCACTTGAAGATGTGAAGTGAAGAAGAATAGAAAGAATGCAAGGAGAGAAAGTAAAGATCAGGGATATAACTCAAAGAAAAGCGCTAGATCATAGATGCCTGGAACAGTCACTCAGGAGAAATTTTGCTAATACCAGACACTTAATACTATTCCAGAAACACACAGATCCCAACCCCACCCTCCCACACCACACACTGAGCTTTTGATCACATCCTTATTGGACATAAGTGCTTTTGATCTGTTGGCTCAGATTTAAGCAGTGACTCAGTTTCCTATACTACTGTGCCTGTTCTGTCTTCAAAACTCCTTTGGGGGAATTGTCCCTGACACCAGTAGCCAGGGAGCTAACAAGAAAACAGATAAGGGAGAAATCACATCTCATGTTTGCTTTTTAAGGCCCTTGTTCTATAAAAGCCACACATCTCATTCACCCATGCTGGTAGCATCCAGTCCCAACTACTGCCAAGGGGAATAGACTAAATCATCCCTGGAAGCGAGGTGTGACTTGTTGGTGCATTATGAGCTGTCTACCCCAGAATAGCTCTAAGAGATTTGGTCAGAACACTATCCCAAAAGCCACTTGTTTAGGGGGGAGGGGAGATAGATACTAGGGAGACATTTAAAAACTTTAAAATCCAACAGACCATCATCTCTCAAAACCCTTAGACCTGTACAACATATCCCAGCCTGAGTCAGAATTGTGAAGCTATGTGCAGAATTTTAGTGTTTTCCTGGTGACCTCCAGGCCCATGGGCCCCTGTATTTAATGGCAGTTTTGCTACATTTTCTCAGGGATTCCTAGGTGGCCAGCAAGGCAACAGCTGAGATGTCCACTGTGAACTGAGCCTTGTTTTCAATGACATCTGCACCTTCTAAGTCTTTAATTAACGTGAAGACTCTAGGAACTTTAAGCCTCATGAAAGTGATTTAATCACATTATTAGAGTCCAATTTCAGTAGGCAACACACACTTTGAAAACTCATCAAGTCCCAGTTCACAGGTGGCTGTGTGTGCGCAAGCAAAGTCAACCCACCAAGGAAATAAAGCCTGTCACTGCTTAATCATTTATAACCCTTTAAAATCTCCTTACAAATAAAACTGCAATCGTGAAACAGAAAAAAAAAAAAAAAGCACATTGTTCTCATTCTCCTGATGAGAAAACCGTGACTTGAACAAACTAGACATTTTCCTGGTGCCAGAAGGCTGGAGGTTGAAGCCAAGACACTGATTGCTAACACGGTGTCCTCACACTTACGGAAAAATTTAGCCCTTCTTTGTGATATCTACCATTTTCAAAGATATTTTTTAAAGCTGCTGGTTTTCAAATATCTTCAAGGAAAAAAAAATAATCTGTCATCTGTTCTCCAACCTGGTCTTAGACCATGAGATTCTTTTTTTTCTTTCTGAGATGTCTATGTTCTGGTTTCATCCTTTTTTGATCTCATGTTTCCTGGTGGTCATTTATCTTAGAAAAAAACACCTGATTTTGATTAAAGCTACATGTCTTATATGATTGTGTGTGTTTCCAGTCACCAGGGACACTTACCAGAGCTCATTTGTTACTCTTGCCTCCCATCCTTGACAATTTGCAAAGCTGGTACCTCACCCCCCCCCTTCTTTAACTATGAAAACAGAGCAAGCATTCTGCTGCTGCTGCATCTGAAGGTGGAGGGGATGCAGAAGAAGGTCTCTGACATGCATGTCCTATGCTTATGAGGTGATTCATTATAAGCCACAGGTTGAGAACAACTTCCTCAAATTTGCAGGCCGAGACCAGTGTGTAAAAGCCATTAACTCTGCTTAGGGGATAATCCAACTTCTTTATTCCATTTTACCACATTCTATACTTTGTTCAGAACCTTTCCTTTTCCTGCTTCTCAATATGAAGGTTCCTCTCAACATTTTTTTTAATTATTTCTGGCCTTTTGTCCTTTTATTAGCTCATGTTTCCTTCTAGAAATTCCCTAATCATTGAAGTCTTCACAATACTTCCTCTCAAAACTTACCAAATTAAATACTTTAAAGTTTTTCTCTATGATATTTTGTTATTTTAAAAGTGAGAATGAGATTATGGAAATAGAGTTGGCAAACCATAAGCCAAATCCAGCCTGTGGCCTAGTTCTCTGAGGATCCAGCCCGTGGCCTAGCTCTTTAAGGATCCAAGCTGAAAATGGTTTTTACATCTTTAAAAGAACTGAGAAATCAAATCAAAGAATGTCAGTACGCAGAGGCAGAAGAGAGCAGAATGCCTTTATGGGGAGAATTTGCCAGAACCTCTCCTAGAGTATATGGAGACCTCCCGTTAGTCCCTCCCAAGTTTGCTAAAGTAGACAATCTAGGATTCCTGGGCAATGAGTCACAAACAGAAACTGGACCCTAAGGCTTGTAATGTTTCATGTGAAGTGATGTGACCAGAGCATCTGAGAACTTCCTCCCGTCCTGCTTTGCTCTCCACCCTCTCTCCCCTCTCTGTCTCTGTCTGTCTGTCTGTCTGTCTGTCTACCTGTCTGTTTTCTCTCTCTCTCTCTCTCTCTCTCTCTCTCTCTCTCTCTCTCTCTGTGTGTGTGTGTGTGTGTGTGTGTGTGTGTGTGTGCCTGTGTGTATGTGGAGTATCTGAGGTCACAGAAAGCAACTCCTCAAACCACAGCCTTTACACGCCCACTGCATTTTTCTACAGGAAATCCAGCATATCTCTCTTCCCAGTGCTCATGAAGAGAGGAAGACACGACACGCAGGTAGGGTAAGTGGTCGACAACAGCAAGGGCAGGCAGGAAAAGAGGTCTGAAAAATGTCTGCCCCAGAGGCTGTCCCAGGTGGAGAAAATGGTTGCTCCTGGTGTAATTGTCCTGCCAGGAGAGAAGCTATTCTATTTGTTTGTTTGTTTGTTTGTTTGTTTGTTATTAGTTTTGTTTTTTTAAGACAGGACTTCTCTATGTAGCCCTGGCTGTCCTGGAACTCGCTCTGTAGACCAGGCTGGTCTTGAACTCACAGACATTCACCTGGCTCTGCCTCAGGAGTGCTGGGATTAAAGGTGTGTGCCACCACCTTGGAGTTGAGTGAAGCTATTCCAAAAGAAGACACCTGTGACCCCTCTTGGCTATCAGACTATTAAAACAATAGATACCAAGGAATTAAAAATTTCCTATGAATCTCAGGCTGAAGGGAAGGAAAGGCTGAATCCCTGATGCTAGCCCGAGGAGGGACTTGCCTCCTAGAAAGGCTTTCACACACATCTGACAGCTATATGAACCACCATGCAGGACAGATTAGGTTCTAGACCATGATGGGAAAGTGATGGACAGGACCACACTTTGACTAGGACTGCTTCGCTTTCTATACCTCTTGCTCTCTCTATTTAAACCTAAACCTCACGTCAGGATCTCAAAGAGAGACTTGGGAGTTACGGGACTCCCATTGTTTACTTTCCTATGGTAGTCTTGCTGAATAAATCTCCTTTCTCTAGTTTCCATTATTACTTGAGTGATGTATTAGGAAAGATGGCTGAGCCTAGCTTGTTGGTCTTGCCAGAGGCCAGACTTTGACTTTCAAATATGCAGTGACACGAGTCTACATTGTATTAGAAACAATTCATTGTTCCTCGTACACACACACACACACACACACACACACACACACACACACACACATTATAATTGAAACAAGGTCTTCCTATATAACCCAGGTTCACCTTGAAATCATGGTGCTCCTCCTTTTGTGGATTCCTGCGTGCTGGAATCACAGACATGAGGTGCCATGCCGGGGCTGATCCTCTTGCATTTGAACAATGCCTCCTTTCTTTTTGTGAATCCCCTGTTAGCAGTGTGAGGTGTGACCAGAGAGGTAAGGAGCCTGGGAGGCAGTGACAGTGGGCCCCCAGGGAACAGGGCATTGGCATGCTGGTTGTGCAGCCAAGCCTGACTGTTTCTCCCAGAGGAATTGCAGAACCTGACTATGTTGTGAGCTGGTAACAGCACATCTTGTGAAAGATTCCGCTGAAAATCCTGACCATGATGGGAATAAATATGCTGTGTGCCAGCAAAGCAGAATGAAAGGAAAATGACAGACTACACACCTGAGTAAGCTTTATAGCCAATACCTACCCAACTGAAGGCACATACTCCTCATATAGTAAGTGAAACTTGTACTCAACCAGAGAGAGTAGATTTAGGAGACAAATATAAAAACAATAACAATTACAGTGTCAAGGGAAAGATCCTTGCAAGCTCAAAACATTCTTCCTATCAGAATGGAAGAAGTCCACATAGCTATTTTTATTGCTTAATAAATGTTTACTATTGTTTTCTAATGTAAAGCTTAGATAGGATGAAACATTTGTTCATGGTCCCATGGTTACAAATGACAAAACAAGAATAGATAGTCTGGGAGAGATAGAAGAACAAACACAGATGGCA
The DNA here is from genome assembly GCA_902168405.1 of Peromyscus aztecus. Classification (NCBI taxonomy): domain Eukaryota; kingdom Metazoa; phylum Chordata; class Mammalia; order Rodentia; family Cricetidae; genus Peromyscus; species Peromyscus aztecus. The sequence goes on along the minus strand of CABHPQ010157896.1, from coordinate 24,311 downwards.
CCAGATAGAGCTGCATGCTAGAAGCTCTCTAATTTGCAGCAACTTACTCACTTTCTGAGCTTCAGTTGGTTCATTGCTACCATTGGGACAATTTTCCAGGGGTCTTGTAAAAATCAGAGACTCTTTCTACTGAGAATGGCTCATAGCTGACCTCTAGAAGGAAGGAGGAGGGACCAAAGACAGAGGTATTGGGTGTTCTTGCTTTAGGAAATGAGAGAAGGTCTCGCCATATGTCTATATCCGTTTAGATTAGGGAAAAAAGGAAGAAAACAGGTGGTCCTCTCTATCAGTCCTACCCAAACTATAGGAATTCAGGCGACCAAGCATTTCAACTGTGGAGCTAGGATTCTGAGCAAAAGTTTTGCAAATGAACTCCTGTTGCATGAATCTTCAAAGTTCTTATTAATAAAATCAAACCTGAGCCAGGTATTGGGGTAAATGCTGGAAGGTCAGAGAAATAAAACAAGCCACAGCTATCTCACCTCGCTGGATCCTCAGCTGGTCTTGCTTCCTCAGACTGGAAGCCTCTATGTCCTCATATCCGAATGACTCTCAGCTGAACTGTGCTGCTAAAAGCCTGAAAGCTTAACCAGGTAAATGCTTCTCCAGGCCAAAATGCTTCTCCAGGCCAAATGCCTAACCAGGCCAAAATGCCTCGAGTTTCTTCACGCCTTATATACCTTTCTGCTCTCTACCACCACTCCCTGGGATTAAAGGCTGGCTTTCTGGGATTAAAGGCGTGTGTTACCATGCCTGGCCATTTCCAATGTGGCCTTGAACTCACGGAGATCAGCTCAGAAGACTTTAAAAGAACTGGAAATATTCTCATTTTAGGCTGACTGGCAGGATAGGGAATGTTTATGACTGTAATTATACTCTTAAACTGTTCTTATGCCCCACACACTTGAGTCTATGTATATATTAGTTAAGTTTTATTATTGTCATGTATGTATGATGTGTATGAGTATGAGCACACATATGCCCTGGTACACGTGTGGTGGTTCAAGAACAACTTTTAGGAGTCAGGTCGCTCTGTTCCCCACAGGTTTCAAGGTTTGAACACAGATTATCACACTTGAGTGCAAGTCTTTTGACTCATTGAGTAATCTCATCAGCCCGTCTATGAATATTTTGTTTCACAATTTAAAAAAATATGTAACTTAAATATATGTGTGGTCCATTGGGTAGTCACTGCTCTCTCTCCCCAATAGGAGTCGAGTGATACCACCAGCATCAGCCTTAGCTACTATAGCCTGAGTGTGTGTGGCTTCCTGAAATTCATATGTTAAAATCCTAACCCTTTGGGAGGGAAAGTTTATGATATTTTCAATAATGAAAATATAAAATTGATGGAATAGCTTTAAAGGAACAAGGCATAATTCTGTGGAGATGAACAGTGTAAGCCTATGACTCGGCGATTTTGTTCCCTCCAGGATCAGAGTACCCAAGAAAGAGGCACAAGGGACTTGTCCCCTTTCACTATCTGAAGACCCAGCAAGACGCCGGAAAGCTAGACCCCCACTAACACTGAATCACTGACTTTGGACTTCCCAGCCTCCAGGATTATGAGAAATAAATTTTGTTTTCCATAAGCCACTCAGCCCACAGTATTATGTTATAGGAGCCTGAATGGACCAAGACAATGAGAAACGTAAATTTTATGAAACGATTTTGGAACATGGAAATGAGCACTATACATCAAAGGGCGCAGAGAAACGTAAGCTTTCCCAGCAGTGATTTCCACCCGCCACTTTCTGTGTTTCTTTCAACCTCCCCCACCCTCACATGTATCTGTCTTCCCAAAGTCTCTTAAAAGTCTTTCTATAGGGGTCTGAGGCAGGCAGATCTCTGTGAGTTCGAGGCCATCCTGGTCTGCAGAGCGAGTTCCAGTACAGCCAAGGCTACACAGAGAAACCCTGTCTTTAAAAAAATAATAATAAAAAATAAATAAAAGAAAGTCATTCTATAAACTCCAAATCTGTTTTTCTCACCTTACAGAGTCAACTGTTCTTACCAACTCTTTGCCCTAAAAGCATAATTTGAAGACATAGGTAGGTGGGTAGGTAGATAGATAGATAGATGTGGTACTTTTTCAAATCTCAGCAAAAGACTATTGACTGCCACAACAAAATACTTTCAGACAGGAAAAGACACTACTGAGTAGAAAATCTACACATGCCAAACAGGAGGAGAGTTTCCCTCTTCTAGGAATGAAGAAAAGGAGTTTCACGGTCGCAGGAAGAAGAGATCCAGTAACTTGTACACTCATTCTCAGTTGGTGATCTTACTGTGGTTCAGGAGGGAAACAGCAGATCTCGAGTGGAGAGCCCACATAGGTGTCAGTTAATCTACAGGTAGGGTTTCAATTTATGCTTCCTGAATCTGTTCTGAAAGAGAAAGGGAAATCCCTCCCACCAAAAGCGCATCACCCTTCTCAGTTCACAACTCCTCTCTTCTTAAATTACAGAAGACCTGACAACTCACACTGGCCCTCTCTTCTTCCAGGCCTCCAACTACCTGTCCATTGGATGGAGCCCTCTCACTGGGCCCAAACAACTTCCTGCCTTTTCCTCCAGCATCTCCAGCCCGTCTCATATCTCGACATTTATGTGAAACAGTTTTTAAAATGAGGAGTCCCTAGGTCTCCTTCTGAGATAAGTCTTCCTTTCTCATTCCACATTCTTTTGACCACTCCTAAAACATCAGTCTGCTCTCAATAAATTGACTGTTCCTACCAGTATCTCTGGCCTAGATTTCTCTTCAGAGTTTCAGGCTCATTTACCCAATTGATTTCCTGGTATATCTACTTGCACTTCTTAGACACCTCTGATTCAGCATGTCCACAGTGGGAGTAGCCTTCTTCACTGAACACCTGTAGCACGAATCTTAAAAGATCTTATTAAATAAAAAGTACAGGAGCCAGATATTGGGGTGAGCGCTGAAAGATCAGAGAAACAGAACAAGCCACAGCTAACCTCACCTTGCCAATTCCTTAGCTGATCTTGTTTCCTCAAACTGCAAGCCTCTGTGTCCTCATCCAAATGGATCTCAGCTGAACTGCTGCTGAAAGCCTAAAAGCTTAACCAGCCTAGTTCCTAGCCCTCACACCTTATATACCTTTCTGCTTCCTGCCATTACTTCCTGGGATTAAAGGCATGTGTCACCATGCCTGGCTATTGCCAGTGTGGCTTTGAACTCACAGAGATCCAGGCGGGTCTCTGCCTCTGGAATGCTGGGATTAAAGGCGTGTGCTACCACTGCCTAAACCTATGTTTAATATAGTGGCTGTTCTGTTCTCTGAGCCCCAGATAAGTTTATTGGGGTGCACAATATATCAACCACAAACACCCTGAAAAGCCCCCACTTTCACAGTATTTCTTACTTCTCATCTGCTCCAGGCAGGAAGCTAGCTAGGAATTGTGCCACACACTTTTCTTCTCCTGTAGTCCATTTCAAAAAAGCCTTATTCCTTCAACATCTGAAATGCCTCTCAAGTCTACGGCCATACCACCCTGAATGCGCCTGATCTCGTCTGAAATGCCTCTCAGACTCACTTCTCTCCCTCTCTCCTGCCCAACCCCATATCAGATAACACATACCTTTACATTGAGCCTCAATCTGTTTTCTTTTCAGCCATTCTCCGCAATCCATCCTGAACAGTCTTTCTAAACTATAAACCTGAGCATGGTCACCTCCCCCACAACTGCACATAAATGTGCATGTCCACACAGCCAAAGAAACACAGAGACAGACAGACAACTTTTCAATTACTGGTATTTGCCCTGGGGTTTAAAGCCAACTCATTGAAAAACTTAGCAGCCCCTGCCCCCAACTCTGTCTCTCAGCTTCAAGCTTCACCTCAGTACCTGTTTCGCATGTCTTTGTTCTAACCTTCCTGTCACTTATTCTAGAAAGTCCTCTAGCACTTCTAGAATTCCCCATCATCTGCTCTGATGACTTAATGGTGCCTGTCTCCCACACTACATTGCTGTTCAGATAGGTCCAGGCTCAGGCTTGTGTCATGACCTCACCCTCGTGCCTCTCAGACTCTCTGATCCAACTCAGCCACCTCACAAACACCTGTGTATTGTAACTGTAATTCTTGCTTGATAACTGTTTAGTTATATATAATTTTACTATATTAAAGTTAAAACTTTCCTTTTTAATTAAACAGAACAGGGGAAATGCTGTGGAATAACGCTTTTGTACACTGGTTTAATAAAACACTGATTGGCCAGTAGCCAGGCAGGAAGTCTAGGCAGGACAAGCAGAGAGGAGAATTCTGGGAAGAGGAAGGCTGAGTCAGGAGACGCCAGCCCGCTGTCCAGGGAGCAGCATGTAATGGCACACAGGTAAAGCCACGGAAAATGTAGCAACATGTAGACTAACAGAAATGGGCTGAATTTAAGTGTAAGAGCTAGTAAGAGTAAGCCTGAGCTAATGGCCAAGCAGTTTTAATTAATATAAGCCTCTGTGTGTTTACTTGGGTCTGAGTGGCTATGGACCAGGCGGCACACAGGAAAACCTCCAGCTACACCAGTTAAGTAAATGAATCATTGCTCTTTTCCCTTATAGGATGGTTCAGGATATTTTATACTGGCATTTCTCCAAATCCTGCACCTCTCTGCCTGAATTTGTATATTTAAAGTGATCATAATTAAGAGTTATTGGCTGAACTATAGGGGAGGAAATAATTAGAAGGAGTTGTCCCTGATCTCTCTTATAGGCTGAAAACAATGAAGGAATGAGTAACCTAATGAAAATCTAGGAACTGAAAACATTCCAGTAACATGACCTGAGGGCATGAGAGGAAAGGCTTTTAACAGTGTTCTTAGATTAAGACAGACCATATTCCAAGGTTAACACCTCGTGCGATTTCTGTCCTCCGAGTTAGCATGTTTATTGGTGCCATTGTTCAGGTCTTGTTTAGGCAGCCATGTTGATGACAGGAACCATGGGTGTGGCTTCTCTGACATTTCTAGGAGACACAGCCTCACAGTAAACTTCCCGTTCCTCTGGCTCTTTCAATCTTTCTACCTCCTCTTCCATAATGAGGCTTCTATCCTAGACAAATTATTACAGGGAACTAAATAATTCTGAGTGAGAGAAATGGCACTTCCTAAATTATATACATACAAGTAACAAACATTATGTGGACTGGAGCAGGCTGTATTTTATATTTATAATATATTTTAAGTGACATAATACATCTTTTAATATAACATATACTAAAAAAAAAAAAAGCCATAAATTTGAAAGAGAGAGCAAAGGGTACTTGAGAGGAGTTAGAGGGAAGAAAGGGAAGGGGGGGGGATGATGTAATTATATTTCAATTTCAAAAACTGAAAAATTTATTAATTAAAAAAGCTGAGATAAAATATTTTTAAAATTATAAGCCAGGCACAGTGGCACATGCCTATGATCCCAGCAATCAGAAGGCTGAGGTAGGAGGATTCCCATGAGTTCAAAGCAAGACATACATAAAAAAGCCTGTCTCAATGAAATAAAATAAAACCATATATAGCAGGCTAGTTAGCTGAAGGATCAACTTGGACAGGAGATGAACAAATATATATTTAGTGTGCCTATAGGAAATGGATTTGGGGGTAGAGCAGGTAGTCAAAAACATATAAATTCAAGAAATTGCTAAATTATATTGCTTAATAGTTACAAAGGTAGATTTTGCATTATCTGTGGCTTATAAATGTTTAGCCACTGATATCCTTCTTATATGCTCCATTTCGGATAACTGGGGCATTTTATTCTTTCCTTTTTCTTTTTTTCTTTCTTTCTTTTTTTTTGGAGCTGAGGATCGAACCCAGGGCCGTGTGCTTGCTAGGCAAGCACTCTACCACTGAGCTAAATCCCCAACCCTCTTTCCTTTTTCAAAGCACAAATGAGGTCTATAGACAAACAATACATTTAAACAAGATACAGCATCTGCTTAAAAGACCAAGATCAAGACAGAAAACATTTAATGTTACTGCTTTGATCCACAAATACAAAGCAATAAACAGATATCTGGAAAAACTGTAAGTCAGAATTCATAGAAGAAAATGCTGTAGGCAAGAACATTGATTTTTTTTCCCCCCAAGAATATAGATTTTAGATTTTGCTTGGAAGGATAAACACTAGCAAGGATTCCAGCAGGTGGCGCTCTGAACCAATTAATGAGAAACTGGTCCTGGGCTCAGACACTCTTTTAAGGAATAAAATCTTTCCCTTTTGTGATATATGTATTCTGACCACATACTCCAGAAATGTGGAGTCCACACCCTCTATAACACACACACACACACACACACACACAGAGAGAGAGAGAGAGAGAGAGAGAGAGAGAGAGAGAGAGAGAGAGATCTTCAGTAAGAAATGAGGCTACACCACTAAGCTATAAAGACAAACAAGCTGGCCATGCAAATATATATGTACAGGTGTGTAAATTGAATGTGTTTCTAATAGCCAATCTGTCTTTTCCTAATGGGCCCTTAGCATTGCCTAGTAAATATTCTATTACTTAGCTATATTATTCTCTCATACCAAATAACAATCTAAATTTCTGTGCTTTCTTCAAACATTGAACACCTTCTACTCTGGGCTCTTCTGTCTCATGACCTGCCCACTTCCTATGAATAGAAGGAACAGGAATAGGCATAGGAACTGCCACCCCTTCATACACATGGTCAGATGTAATCTTCTCATCTAACATGCAAATCCACATGCCCCTTCTTTCCTCCCAACAGCCCTAGGAGCTGGACCTTCAATTACCCAAAGTCATGCCTTTATTGGTACTCCTCTGATGGCTGCTCCTCTGTAAATGGGTGCTCCTCTGATGGGTGGTCCTCTGTAAATGGGTGGTCCTCTGTAAATGAGTGCTCCTCTGTAAATGAGTGCTCCTCTGTAAATGGGTGCTCCTCTGTAAATGGGTGCTCCTCTG
>CABHPQ010157896.1:0-17367 GCA_902168405.1 Peromyscus aztecus | reverse complement strand
GTGCTCCTCTGTAAATGGGTGCTCCTCTGTAAATGGGTGCTCCTCTGTAGATGGGTGGTCCTCTGTAGATGGGTGGTCCTCTGTAGATGGGTGCTCCTCTGTAAATGGATGCTCCTCTGTAAATAGGTGCTCCTCTGATGGGTGGTCCTCTGTAGATGGGTGCTCCTCTGACAGGTGCTCCTCTGTAAATGGGTGTTCCTCTGACGGGTGCTCCTGTCACCTTCTCAGGAACCTGGGCTGCCATGTGCTGTTTAATTTCTCTCTCTTGAACTCTACTTCTCAAGGATTGTATTTATAATTTTTAAGATATATTCCCATCTCTCCTACTGAAACACAAATGAAGTAAGTGGAGCTGCATATATACCCAGTTTGGCCTTGAACCCATCATTGTTGAAATTCATTAGTAGTGAGCTGGAGTTGAGGCTCAGGGTCAGAGTGCTTGCCTCGCATACTGGCCCTGGGTTCAATCTCCAGCACAGTAGTGGTAAATAGCTAACTTTGAAATTCAGTGACAGGTATAGTGGGATTTTATAATACTTTTCTAGCTATTTACTTATGTATGCATTATTTATTTATTAAGGGCAAAGTCCCACAATACACAGTTACAAACAAGCGAGCCTCCTCAGACGCCTCCCCTTCTTCCAGCTCAACCCTTCTAACTTCTAACAGTCAAACTCTCAGGCGCATACTGCATGCATGCCTGGGCTCAATTTCTTCCCCTCCACTTCCTCTGCTGTCCCTTCCAATCTCATTTTTACCTCCTGCTCCACTGCATCTTAATATCTCCCATCAAGGACCTCCAAGTCACTTTGATGGACATGTTTTCATTATTGTTGAGTTGATGTCGCAGTAGCATGGGACACTCAGCCATATCACATCTTACACATTTCCATCCGCTGCTCCAGCCACTGCAATGCTGCTTCCCTGCTGTCTTCTTTCCCTTGCCAAACTTTCTCTCACTCCTCTCTCCTCTGTCATTCCACACTGGGGTTTCTTAGTTCGCTCTTACGTCCTTTCTCCAGAAAGAAGTGTGACATTTTCCCTTAGCTAACTCAAAAGTACCTCAAACACAAAAGCTCTGAATTAAACTAATCCTTTTCTCCCTCAGATTGCCTTCTCCCTTTATTAGATTAGGAAGGGGTACACAGATTACAAAACTGGAGCCCTTCTTGTCAGCTCCCACCCCTCTACACCATTTCCAAAACATGAACAACTCCTGCAATCTCGCTTCGAAGACACCCCTAGGTCCCCTGCATCTCCTCGTAGCCACCATTAGCTGTTAATTTAATCCGTCTCACCGTGGCTTTTGCAGCTTCCGGTGGGATCCTCTGCTGTGTTCCAGGCATGGTTCCTGGTAGTTGTCTGCCCTGTTCTCTCAGCAATTCCTGGGGGATTAGTTCCAAAACACTAAACTGGACTTGCTAGTCTCTAATGTCAGTCAGTCTCTGCAGTTTTCCCTTTTTTTTTTTTTTTTTTTTTTTTTTTTTTTTTGAGATTAAAGAGCAAAGTGTCTTCCAGGGACCACAGGACCCTCCAGGGCCTTTCCTCTCGGTTCTCCACCCAGCTTCCTACCAAATCTCCTTCTCCATTAGGCCTTATAGTCAAATAAAGCTGTTTTTCAGTCCTTTGGACCAGACATTTTCCCTCCTACCACAAGACCTTAGTGTGCTCTATCAAGAAAGCTTTTTCTTAGTTGTTAACCTGGCCATTTCCTGCTTATCACTTCAATTCAGGTCAAGGGACACTTCAAAAACCACAGAGGCTTTTGCGTGGCCTCTAAAAAAGCCCACTCCCCCTACACAACCTCTCATTCTCCGTAGAGATCTCCTACATTCACAGTTCACAGTTCAAATTCAGGTGATATGCATGGAATAAGCTCATTTGGTTCATCACTGTCCTTGGCTTGGTGTTTTGTACCTAGTGCATACCTAAATTAATATTTGTCGGATGAATAAATGAATTGATGTTTATTTACATGAACTTGTGTGTTTCCTGACACCTAACCTGTATCTAGACACTTCCTCTTTCATCTCTAAGTAGGTGCTCAGGGACCCCAAACTCATTTTAATATTAATATAACTGCCTTTATAACTCGTGTATTCCAGGAAGTGCTAGGAGACATGCCAGGTGCCACTTCTGTGCCAAGATTTGAGATCAAATAGTAGCTGTTGGACCTCAAAAGGACAGATAAAATCAAGGAGAACTCAAATCTCTACTAAATGATCACAAAAGTCTAAGACTTCAGAGAACTGTGCTCGACGCAGGTCCCTTTAGGACCTGCTGCCTGAAACCTGGGAGTCAGCAATCACTCCCTTCTTCCATTAGACGCACATTTAAGTAAAAAATTAAAAAGCTCTGTTAGAAGTTTGTACATAGCTGGAAAAGAAAAAAAAAAGCTTTCATGTTTGCTCAAAATAAATTTAACTGGTTCTAAATTGTCTGCTATTTTAGGTGGTACATTTCCTGAAAAGTGGTCTGTAGAGGCAGCCAAAGGAAGACAAGATTATTAGGGGTTGTTAGCGACTCCTGGCAGATATGCTACGGAGAGTCAGACAGAGCTGAATCCATGGCAGGGAATTCTCCAGAAAGGTCCCTGGCCAGTAATGCAGCAGCCAATACCTAATCTCCTGCCAGCTCCCCAGGCATTTGCTTTTAGCCTAATTCCATCTCTCAAGACACCTACTTACCTTTTGTAGACAGACATACCTGCCTTCCTACCTCACTTTGAAGCTCTGCCTGACACCCTAAGACCTTGTCTGACCTTCACACAAGGCCTAGGAAACTCAGCTTCTGGGGCCACCACAAGGACTATTGCGTTTGAACCCCTGGAGAGAAATTTGGGGAGCAAATGTTCTTGGAATAGAACGACTATTTAAACTAGGCTGTACATTTCTTTATGTCTACCAGAACTCTACTATGGGAAAAGTAAAAGCATTTTCAGGAGCCAGATTCTTGACCCCAGCTAAATCCCACAAACCCTCAATAGACACAATCTGAAGATTGGTTGAAAGAGCCACCCATAAACAAAAGAAAAATGAATGTGTGGGGGCCTTTACAGTGTAACCAAGTGTCTAGACACATTTATATTTTACCTTATTCAATTCTGTCTTCTGCACAGGGCTTTTTTTTTTTTTTTTTTAAAGTGAACAAATCGAAGCTCTGAGAGGTCTAGCTCGTGTCCCCAGGGAAACAGCAAACCTTCAGATTCAGACCGAGGCTAGTGCTACTTTTACTGTACTCAGGGTTTTCAATTTACCTTATCCTAATACTCCATGTCTTGTCATTTATTATCTCAAAGCATTCATCACAGAAAAGTGTCTTTATCACAGGAAAAAGGTTTTGTTTTGTTTTGTTTTATGACCCACCCAACCACGAAGGATGGCATAGAGAAATTAAAGGGGTCCCATTCCCTTATAATTTCAGGACTACTGAAGTCATTAACACGGGACTGTTTTAGGAAGAAACATCCCTTTGATATTAATTTCAAACACAAGCAAAAGAAACATTTTCTCTTGTAGGTGACAACTAGTGGATGCCACATTGCCTTACTCTGATGCCTCTGCAAGACTATGGGCCTGGCAGACCTGTAGACCTGCCTGCATCTCAAACCGTGTCTGTCCTCTACCAATAGCCAAAATTAAGCTTTCAGCTTGCCAACCCCGTTCTCTTCTGAGACTCACCACTATGGCCCACACATTATCACTAGCCCATAGGCAAGCCTAAGCAATAAGCCCTTTGTCAGTGTTTACCCAAGGCTCTGGAACTGTCCCCCAAAAGTGGTTTGAAATTTTGTTAGAGTACTTTCTCTTGTCATAAGGGATGGGGGACCACTACTAACCGTAGGGACAGCGGATACCTGGGAATTTTACTTCTTGCCATGGTCAGGAGTATCTCACACAAAGCCTTTCCCTTGTCACATACTTTCTCTAATGACCTATTAAAAGCTTTTTGGGTGATATCTGAGCCTGCAGTCTAACTTGTTTTCACACATAAAGACCTTGTTTTCATTATGGTTTCAGGCATGCCCAAACCGCAGTCCATTGGTTTCACGCCCCCAGGATAGCTATGAACACAGCCCAACACAACAACATAAACTTACATAAATCCCTAAGAATTTTTTTTTTGCAATTTTATTTCTGCTGTGGAACTCAACCATGTAGTTTTAGAGATGAACTTTGTGGTTGACAACATCACATGACATTGACGAAAGGTTGACTATGCCTAGAAACTTCTTAAAATTTCCGAGAATTCACATTCCTCGTGTGCTATTCACTTTGAGAATAAATAGTACTTCATTTTGTTTTTTTTTGTTTTTTTGGTTTTTTTTTTAAAAAAAGGCAGTAAGAAAAGGTGTTCATTGCCTTGGGGAATCACCGGCGCTGGGGATTATGTCTCCCATAGCTAAGCCAGTTATCAGCATGCCAGCTCTGCTTTGCCTGTGTGGCTGCTATGTAGATTCACAGAGATGCTTCATATGGAAAAAGACGACAACTGTGGCCTTCACTTACTAAAACAGTATTACAGGTGCATCTCCTTATTTGTTTGTTTGTTTGTTTATTTATTTATCTCTTTATTTACTTATGGAGGCAGGGTTTCTCTGTGTAGCTTTGGAGCCTGTCCTGTAACACTCTCTGTAGACCAGGCTGGCCTTGAACTCACAGAGATCTGCCTGCCTCTGCCTCCCGAGTGCTAGGATTAAAAGCGTGTGCCACCACCACCCAACCTTCCTTTTTATTTCTTATGCTATGATTATTAGGACATTCCATGGGTTTGTTTCAGCTACCTAAGTAGCAGGGTTAAGTTTACCTCTAAAGTATATTTTAATTATAAGAATAGGAAGGCTACATTACCTGTGAATTTTATTTGAGGATAGTAGAGGAAATGTGAGAAAATGCTGGATTTAACTAGGTTGAGCAAGTGTGGCATCATTCCGTGACATTGCTACTCTTAATCTCTAAATTTATCTCTCCATCCTACCACACCAACCTTTGGACTTTCCGCTCAAACTGGACCCTACCTAAGATGTCTTGTTCTTACCATCTCTTCGTGCAAAGTTCCTGACATCCGAATCTCATCTTATCCCTCTTCATTCAAATACTCACTCAGATATCACCTCCTCCAAGAGGCCCCCCAGAATCACTACTCTTCATTCCATTCTCTACCCCACTCATCCCTAAAATTCCTTCATAGCGCCTATCTAGCCTCAAATTCTACGGTAGTATTTATTTACCTATCATTTGTCTCATCATAAGAATACGTATCTGCAAGAGATGTGAGGGCTGCTATGTTGGATGCAAGTGCCTGGAATGATGGGAAATGGTGCAAAGTGAGTATGTAATAAATACTGTTAAGAGAATGAATTAATGCATGAAGGTATTCCTGCTCCCTAGGAGCTAAGAGGAATCGCTTTCTTGCTCCTATCTTCATAATTCATAGCCAGTCTAAATCAGCATTAATTCTTTCAAATATATCCATCAAATGCCCAGCGTATTTCAGGCACCGAGAATACAGTAATAAATAAGACAGATCTACCCACATACTTGGCAATTAATAATCAGCTTCAGTACCTCTAAAGCATTTGAGCCACACAGTGTAGTGACTTATATATTAAAAAAAAATCTCTTTCTATTTTGTATTTTGAGTATCTTTGAAATGCAATAGTTATAATATTCATAAGTTAGGGACTTTCTCTCATGTAGTAAGAGGAAAATTGTTATCATAGACAGAAGAACTTTTAGTCAATACAGAAAAAAAAAAAATCAATGTCCTTCAAGTTCCCAAAACATCACCCCTCAGGGATGGACACATAGAGCCAAAAAGCCAAGTGAGGTTTAAGTACGTGGAAACTTCTGGATCCTCTAAATGAAGTGACTAGCAAATGTCTCCACCTAGCTAGATGAGAAGAAAAGTCCCCTTATTTGAGGCACAGAGGGATCACTGTCTTCAGAAAGACCCTCCCATCCTGTAAGTTCTCTTTCCTAGGTGTCCCCAGTTAGCCCCAGTGTCAGATGACAGCATACAGAAGTGATGACTTAACCCTCACACGCCATTACTCTGGGGCCAGGCATCTCTCCCACATGCAGAGAGAGAGATGAAAAAAATATGTAAAGAAACAGAGGCTTCATATTCGTACAGAGGTACACAATGGACTTTCCCATTGATTTTCATATTTGTAGGAAAGACCATATTGTCTCTGTAAATAAGCAAGATGAAGTTCAGAAGGTAGCTGTGACGTATGCCAAGGCCCTCTGATTCCAAGTTAGAAATCAGCAAGGAAGGCTCAAAGCAGGCTAGGGGCACAGAATTCCACAAGAGGAGCTGGCCGTATCACATCATGATCAAGCATGAACAAACCCCAGAGCAAAGCCTACTTGGGTACACACACCTTCCCTGATTTCACTCTTATCCTTGGTCCTTATGATTCCATGACAGCCAATTATTAATCTTGTGAATTTTCTAGACATGAGAAGCTTAGGATGATGCTGAATGAGCCCATGTCCTTGCTCTGACATTTGACAGTGCACATGGAAACATCCTCCTTCGCACCCTCCGAACTTTTCCTGTTGCTAACCAGTGATCTGAGGTGGGGAACGAGAAAGACATATGTGATATTGAGATTGTGGTTGGAAAATATGACTCATCCCTTCCCTAAACTCCTTCTACTTCCTCCTACCCCTTTCTCCACATACACTAATATTTTTCTTTCAGCTTGGAGTTCAAAACAAATGAGAAAGAATGTGTCAATTTAACAACAAATAAAATGTTCCATGAAGGGATTTTGGGAGAATTTCTGGCCTCAACTATGGGCTGCAAAGGACTGATGAGTTATATGTGACTGGCATTCTCTAAGATAACTCAGAAAGGTGGGGTTATGTTGGCTCTGACTACAAGAATCTTCAGTCCCTTCAAAATATGACTGCTTCAAAAGATGGGCAGAAGTTTCAACTTCCTGCAAATATGCCCATTTCAGAGGAGAAAGCTCCTGCCTTTATCCATAGTTTGATTCTGTGTTATCAGTTTCTCAACCCCTAACATGGTTTGGTTATGCCCCAATGTGCACCCTCCTTCCTCCTGCCCCAGCTTCCTCTGAGTGCAAGGGAGTGATTGTGTCCTCTGGTCTCCTTCCCAAGAAGTCCCACGTGGGAGAGATGCTGCCTCTCGCCAGCAGGCAAAGGAAGGTGTCTTCTCAGGTTTCTGAGGATCACCTGAGGTGGAGGTCAGTTCTTGGCAAGGGCAGCGCCATCTAAATAATCATATATAGCAGCAGCAATGTGCAAGAGAGGGAGCCAGGCCAGCTCCAAATAGAAACCCCAGCTACAGCCTAGTCAGACCAGGCTCCCAATCTGGTTGAATGTAGCCTGTCAGATGAGACCCAGAGAGCTGACAGAAGTTAATGAGGGATGCAAGGGGGTGAGAAAACAGCTGGTTGAAAATTGTAAAAATGACATTCACATACACGTAGGTAAAGCACAACAAACTTCCCATTAAGGAGCACTTAAGGGAGACCTTTAACTTCCTGGGGATAAACTCAGCTAACTTGCTCCTGGCAATTAGTTGGATGTTTTGTAGCTTATTCTACCGGGACAAAGAGCAGAGCATGATTGCATTTCACCTTACAGACGGATATGTGAGTGATGAGCCATAGCATCCAAAGTGCTACGAATGCAAAATCATAGCTGACAAAGAGGGTAAGAAATTACCCTCTGTATGAACCCCAGCTGTCCCCTGACCCCAAAAGGAGCGCTTTGGTCAAGATGCATATTATCTTAGAGAACAATTGATCTTTTCCTCTTTGCATGGGGGTCAATCTGCCCTCAGCAGAGAGAGAAAGTAAGAACCATAGTGGTTATAAAAACCTGTGACCAGGCATCTTAGTTATTTTGTGTCTATTATATCATTGTGAAGCAAAAGATTGTATCAGCTGAGAAGAAACTGTAGCAGGCATCCTAGCCTCCACTAGATAATGAAAACCAGCTAGGGAGGAAGAGAAAAAGAATAAAGATGGAGGGAGGCAAAGGGAAGAGAAGGTCTAGGATTCCCAAGCAAAAGGCTTCTGTTTCTCTCCCCAGAGCCTCTAGGGAGGAATAAATATGATTACCAGCCTAGCATGGCAGCATTCAAAACAAAAGAGGCACATGCCAGGTGATCATCTCTGCCGGGACTCGAACCCGGAACCTCTGGATTAGAAGTCCAGCGCGCTCGTCCATTGCGCCACAGAGACCTCACCACACACACAGCATCAGCACCAGAACTGAAAAAGCACATACCTTCTGCATCACCGAGCCATCTCAGCATCCTGCTCTCTGAGCGGTGGGGGGGACAGGGACAGCTGGAAAATCTGGAGTGGAGATCCACCAGCCGGCTCCATCAAAGCTTTTCGCAATATTGTGGGTATTAGGTTCTTCAGAGGATCGGAGGAATGTGACAGCAGTCATTTCCCAAGTCCCAGGATCCCTAAAAGAGCAGGACAGAGCAGGAGCCTTTGCTAGCTATTGCTCTCCATCCCTAAGGGAGGATAACGGGAAAGTCTCTCTATTCTCATGCTAATGAAGCGGAGTACACCCAGCCCGGCGGAGAAGGCAGAAGCCATCTCTACTTCCACCCCCATTTCCTCACTGTGGTTTCATCCTGGTCCAGATATTCTCAGGCAAGGGCTGGGGAAAGCTGAGGGAATCAGGAAAACCCCGATTCCAGGGACAAAGCATCTACTGCTATAAAAAAAATCACTGTGAGCAGCGTCAAAGAAAGTCAGGGGAGCCAGGCAGGGAGACTGGTCCCTTCCTTGCCCTCAGCTTTAAGAACTGTGTCTGTCAAGCCCAGAAAAGAGATCCAGGAGTCTGATATGATGTTACTTCAGAACCCTCACTAGAACTGAGTATGGAGAGGGGAGATGGAGTCAGGAAAGTATATGTGTGTGAGAGTAAGAATGTACATCCTTATGTAGTGCGCTCGCTGTGTGTGTGTGTGTGTGTGTGTGTGTGTGTGTGTGTGTGTGTCCACGCGGGTGTACAAACAGGAAAGGGTGAAAGTGGCAGTTCTCTGATGAAATACAGGTGGCCTTCACACAGCCCTCCCTGAATACATTTGTCCCCTTCCCCACACCTTCTCTGGCTCCAAGTCTTTCCAGTCTTTTCTCCCTAATTTAAACAGCGAAGATTTCTCAGCTGTCTGGGCTTGCTTGAGGCATCCTAGTATAATTAAATTGACCAGCCCTGGGTAACCATATGTAAAGACCCAGCTCGAATCCAAGAAAATGTTTCCTATTTTTAAAAGCCTCCTGGAGAAGACAATTCCATCATCACTGCTGTTTATAATCTCTACTGTGCCAGTTCTTTTGCATGTCTAATCCAAGTCCTTTCTACATCATTTTCTGCTTATTTCCTTGTATGCAGGAACATTGGGGGTGATTGGTCTCTGTACCCCCAATGACAATGCACTGTCTGGAGACTTGGCTCCATGTTCATCACCCTACTCAACACTAAAAGGGTTACACTTAGATCAGAGCCAACTTATAACCCCCTGTTCTACTGCACTGTGTGTTTCTGTAACTGTGGCTCTGGGCACTACCTGCAGACTCCAAAGACACTTGAAGATAGCCCCAAACTGTGAGACCAAATAATGATAAGGAAAGTAAAAGGATGCCCAGCTTGGAAGAACTCGGGGCCCTCTAACTCTAGCCAGCCTTGGTCTCACTGTTCTCAACCCATTCCTATAGCCTAGAGTGAGCTGGAAGAGAACATAGCCAGGCTTTCTGTAAGCACAAATCCTAAAAGGTCGTATTAATAAAAACAAACCCAGAGCCAGGTATTGGGGTGAACGATGAAAGATCAGGGAAACAGAACAAGCCACAGCTAACCTCACCTCTCCAATTCCTCAGCTGATTTTGTTTCCTCAAATTGGAAGCCTCTGTGTCCTCATCCGAATGGATCTCAGCTGAGCTGCTGCTAAAAGCCTAAAAGCTTAACAAAGCCTCTAGTTCCTGGTGCTTGCCTTACCTTTCTGCTTCCTGTCGTCACTTCCTGGGATTAAAGGTATGTGTCACCATGCTTGGCTATTTCCAGTGTGGCTTTGAACTCACAGAGATCTGGATGGATCTCTGCCTCCAGAATGCTAGGATTAAAGGTGTGTGTGTGCCTCCATTTTCTGGCCTCTATATCTGTCTAGTGGCTGTTCTGTTCTCTGACCCCAGTTAAGTTTATTAGGGTGCATAATATATTGGGGGACACAGTATCACCACATTAGAAATTTGTCTACAGCTATCCAGCTGGGCATCGGTGGTGTAAGGAGATGACTTTTCCTCCACCTGAAAGCAGCAGTTCCTCCAGCCATGCCCGTCTTCTTGTAGTACCCGGAGACAGAAGTTCAGAAAGGTGCACCTGGCTGTGTGTCCCAAGCCTGAAACAGAGAGGTGAGCATGGGGCTTGCTTCACAAATGATCCTAGATGGTTTCAAGAATCTGGTCAGAAGAGCTGAACAGCAGTCAGAGAGTGTTTACTCTGAGTGGCAAGGTCAAGGAGTAGTTCCTGAACCCAGTAGTTCTATTAGGGGAAGCCCAAACTACAGGACAGTGCCAGCCACTCTGAAGAAAATGTGAAGCGAGGCAGCTCTCAGGATGCTTCCAGTCTTGGTGTAACACACATACACACATACACACACACACACACACACACACACACACACACACACACCAACTTCTGCTCTTCACAAATATTATATCCTATACTCATAAAGTCTATCATCCCCCAGTTTTACTGAGTACTTTGCTGATGCCTTAGAGGACGTATTCTCTAAACCCAAAGGTCCACCTCTCTGTGAGACCCTTATCCATCGCCTGCAATGTTCCCACCTGGTACCGGGGATACCGTGGGAAAGATTCTGCTGGCAAATCCCAAAGGAGAAATAACTCTGAAAGGTGGACAGGAGGAAAGGAGGAAGCAAGCTATTGCCCACCAAATAGGGCACTGAGTCTCCAAGTCCACACCAAGAACATCCTCCTAGAGGTAGGGACACCCAGCTTCCTTAGTCGGCTGTGAAGCCTACGTGCTTAGAGAGGCTGAGGAAATGAGTTAACTTCTCACAAGGCAAGAACTCATGCTGTGGGTAAAGAGTAACTGAGGTCTGATGGTGCCGACCCGTCCCCTACTCCGCATGTTACAATTCTCAGGTCTGACACGTGGGTCACTTTGTTCTCTTTGAAGACTTCCCTTCCACTTCCCCGTGCTGCCCCATAGAAATACCATTTCAGGAAAAAAAAATGCATACCTGCTGCCCATAAGTCTTTGCAGCACTCCTTGTCTGTATCAACAGAAACATTCTGGATTTTATTTCTTGGACATCTCTAATTTTGCCTTATCATCCATAAATCAACCCAGCTTAGTGGTGTGAATAATGTCTCATAACTAGGTTTCAATTTAAAAATAAGAAGAGTCAAATAAAGCTGTGACTTTACAGAGAACAGAACGATGGGGTTAAGCCACTCAAAATGATTGACTACAGTATGTATTTTTTTTCTTCTATCAAACAAGATACATATCATCCGTGTTTATGTAAACCCTTAAGAAGATAAGTGCATTCCTTTTCCAATTAAAACAAAAGTGCACTGATTTAATTCTCCAAGGATCTATGACTCAAACATTACTCATGCTTCTAATTAGGAGCCTCCCTATGACCCTACAGACAAGCTGGGGATGCTCATACATTATTTCATTCATAAAGTGTTGCTGGGATACGCAGAATAAATGCCAAAAAGAAAAAAAAATCATTTTTCCTTTGATCCAGAAGTAAATCCCACATCCTACCGTGGTCTTACAGCTTTCATAAAAGTGGCTATCCTAGCCAGTTTGTGTTTTACAGGCCGAAGGATGCACGTAGTAGAAGGCAGTGAGATAGCTATCTGGTTAGCAGGGCCCTTAGATGCCATACTTTCATCTCCGTTGCTATAACAACCCCAGGCCTTACTGTTCACGTCTGTTGCGGGCGCACCCTATAGAAGTGACTTCTGCCTGCCTGCCATCTTCTCGTGCTCTCACCCATTGTCAGCCCCTTCTTACTATCTTACCCTAAGGAGTCAGCCTACTTCATTTCTTCTGAGAGCATCTCTCCAGAAAGCTAAAAACAGGAGAAATGTTTTTTTGCGGCATGAGGCCAATAGTACGAGACCTGCCCTGTGGAACTCGGAACTCACAGATGTTCGGTTTGTCACTCCCCAGCTGCTTACAAAAGGCTAACACAGGCGGATGTGTAGTACAGCACTCCCTCCATTCTTTTCCAGATATTTCACCCTTGTGGAATCGCCCCATACCCACCTGTCTATGCCTCTTATGCATTTCTAACACGTCACAATAAAGTGCATATGCTTCCCTCCTTCCTCTTTTCTTAGCCTGTAAACTTGGCTATACCTATCACTTGTGCCTTCTCCAGCTGTCTTGGTTACGGTTTCTATTTTCTATTGCTATGACAAAGCACCATGATCAGAGAGCAAATTGTGAAGGAAAGGGTGTATTTGGCTTAGGCTTCAGGATGGCTGTTCACCCCTGAAAGAAGTCAGGACTGGAACTCAAACAGGGAAGGATCCTAGAGGCAGGAGCTGATGCAGAGGCCATGGAGGAGTGCTGCTTACTGGCTTGTTTCCCATGGCTTGCTCAGACCACCTTCTTATAGAACCCAGGACCAGGAACCCAAGGATGGCACCACTCATCATGGGTGGGGTCCTCCCCCATTTGATCACTAATTGAGAAAATGCCCTACAGTTGGATCTCACAGAGGCATTTCCTCAACTGAGGCTCCTTCCTCTGATGACTCTAGCTTATGTTAAGTTGACCCACAAAACGAGCCAGTACACCGGCCTACCTATTCTTATCCTCTGGGATTAAATAGGTAACCCAGGTAAGAATTAAACCTGAGAATCAAACTACAAAAAGACAAATGCAAAAAATACTCCTTTTGTTACTGTATCCAACTCTCAGAAGCCATTCAAGGTCTAACTCTGTCCAACTGACTTTCAGAGGAGACGTTTTAGACCATCCTCAACATGGTCCCAGAACCTTCCTATCTTGAAACTGTATAGGATCCCAAAGGCCACTAAAACTAGAAATTGAATGCATACAACGTGGCCCATCCTCCAAACACAGGCTGAGGAAGCTGGAAGGAGAGTCTTCCTCCCGTGGGCACCTTACTCCTGTTCTGTCAGCCGTCTCCAGAAAACCATCTGGAGACCACTCACACTATTTCCCTAAGCATCTGAAGTACAAGGAAACTGTCCATGCTTTAACATTAGAAGGGCTATGGCTGTCAACTCCACCAGATTTTCTAGAAATTTAGAAGGAAACTTTCTACTTCATCCAATGAACAAAGTAGTTCATTCCAGGTGCCAGTCTCCACTTCAATCTCTTTTATCCTTCTTAGAATCAGGGCTCTGTATGTATGTGTGCCTGACTGGCTCCTCCACCTTCCTGTGTGTTCAAGGAACACCCTAGTCCTATTACACTGTAGTTTCTCCTTGCTCTCCCTATCAATTTCTCCTTCTTCCTAAGGATGCCTAACCTTCAGTAATTTCTTTCTTTAGAATATTCCTTTTCTGTATAACCACACCTCTCTGCTTCACGTCCTCACCCCCCTCACCATCCCACAGTTGGCATTCCCTAACTCTTCTGTCACCCAACCACTATGTATAATGTTCAATTTCTTGTCATGTCTCCCTCCGTTCTCTTGTGCTATAGAACCTGTCTACTTCAAATACTCTTGACAAACTCAGTTTCTGGTCTTCTCAGACTCTGCTCACTGCCCTTTCTTTTCTCTGCCCTAACTCTAAAGCTCTCTGAGCTCCACAAATGCCCAAATCCTTCCCCAACTACAGCCTGCTGCTTGGACCCAGACATAGTTACAATGGACCCTCTCTCCTCAGACCCTTTTTCTTTCCTCTATATTCACTCTCCAGACTTTACTGACCTTCTTATAGTTCTGCTCAAGTCCTCAGCAGGTACCATCTGCAATTCTGGGTGTTTTCCACCCTGTTCATCCTGTGCCATCTTCCCAGATTCCTCCAGAATGACTAGCTGGTCTGTACCTACTCCCGATGTTTACCTCCTGATACTTTTGCCTCTACTTGGCTTTATAAAACATATGCTCCTGTTTTATTTTTTCTAGGACTCTGGGCCTGCTAATCCCCATGGCATTGAGTTACTACAGAGATGGCCTGGCAACCAACCTCCTTAATATTCAGTTACCATGGACTCAAGTCCTTAAAGGATAAGACATCATGAGACATAAGCCAATGAAATAGAAGATAGATCCTTAGCAAATCAGTAATCTATGGCTATAGGTCATGATATTAAAAACATTGGTTTTAGCCAATACTATGAGTAAGCCAGGCTTCCCATTATCCCCTGGAAGGATCCTTGAGGTGAATAGAGGACGATGTTCCTTTACACTGCATCATATATATATATATATTCATATATATTGAATATATATATATCATATATATTGAATATATATATATTAAATCCTAAAGGCTAAACATGCTTTCACATAAAAGGTTCTAACTGGCAAATCCCAAAAGAATCCATCAGGCGTTATCTTTATACAGTACCTAGTCATTGAGGCAGATACTTCATACAGGCACACCACCACCCCTAAAGTCTGTCCCTAAAAATAGTTGTTCTTGAATTGAAGATAAGGATACAGGCCAGCATTCAACTGGAGAAATCAACTCATTCCCACAGGCTCAGATTCTCTTTTTAGAAGGTAAAAGCTGAACACCCAAGTCCTATCTTAACACCTGCCTTTGGCTCCAAGGAATAGTAATGGAAGTAAAGGTAACGGTAAAGCCATATAAAATGGTAATATGGCGATATTATTCCAAATGCTTTAGTATGTTTCAACATCGCAGCTATCCTAGATTAGGAGAAGAAGAATATTGTCAAAGTCCTTCCACAAAAGAAGCATTTTGATGAAAGACTCCAGATGATGAGCAACAAGTGGCTCTTAAAGTAGTAGAGTTAGAGCCGGCCATGGCATAGTGACCTGACCTGTATCCACTCTGGGAGCCTCCGCAGAAGGAGTCTGCTGAGTCACTTGGCCTGGCCTCGTGATATTTTGCTCTGGAAGAGGACAGAAGAACAGCGAAGATCTGGAAAGGGCTCCAGGTTGGACTCAAAGGTTCTAGTGTTTAGAAGTCAGAAGGAGTAGCCTCGGGTAAATGAGCTTGGGATGGTCACTGTTTCAGCTGCTAACTCTCTCCCCAATCACCCTAAGTTAAAACGTGGGAAGCTGATGCCTGGGAGAATGCAGCCCTTGACACAGAAACATTCACTAGTCTTTTACAAGGTCGCCCCCAGTTCCAGGCCTTTGGACTCCTCCAACTTGGTCTTCTTTTTATCTCACTGAAGTGTTAATGAACCTCTTTTGAATCCCCAAGGTAGTGTCTACATGAAGAATGTGAGGAGCGAGAAAGAGCAGAACAAATGCTTTGCCCTCAACTGATGAACCAGGAAGTAAAGGGAAGAGGAAAGCATCCCCCCCTGGAATCACATAAAACGCAAAATGGAAATAAAGGGAAGAGGAAAGCATTCCCCCTGGAATCACATAAAACGCAAAATGGAAAAGGATTTTAAGATAACTGAGTCTTTTTCAACCTAAGGTATCAGTGTAATTTTTGCCAGGTGTTCTTATTACTTCTAGAAATTTTAGGAAAACCGCTTGCTTTGAAGATTAAGTTGAAAATGCTAAGCGGGTGAATATTTGTTCTTTATTTGCTATATCTGTCTGTGTGGTCTATAATATTTGTCACTCTCTCCACCTATAATTAGATAGATTAGCAAACCTAGGCCCATAGAAATTAAATGACTTATCTAATACTATAAAAATAAAGTAAGTGCAGTTGGGAAACTAGAGACTCAGTGAGAACAGAGTTTGAATCCCAGCTCTGCAACTTACTATGTGATGATCCGTTCCTCTGTGTACCTAGACAGCCTTCTCTGAGACTCGGATTAGTCACTTCATCTTAAAAATTCACACAACTAATAATATCTACACTTTAAGAACATTATAAAGTGGAGAAGAGACAGTGAAGTTCTCCACAGACCGGTGCCTGGCAGCCCCGGCATCCGCAATGAGCAGGTTTCTACAGTAGCGTGGGCTGCCTCCTGTCCCTTCCCCTCATCCCTCCTCAGGGGACTCCAGGCCAGCTACTGATAAAGTGTCCTCACTAAAGTTACTAATGGCTTCCTAATTGTCAAATTCAATAGTCTCGCTTCACCTTCCTGTAGCATTTCACACTCTTGACCACAGCTTCATTCTTAAAAATATCCCTCCGGCACAAGCTCTTCTTGCTGGTGTCTCATTCCTCAGCCTTTCTTTTCACTCTCCTTCACCAGCCCCTCCTCTTTCTTCTTAACTCTTACTTTTCCAAAGAGCAGTATTATCAGACGCAAGTAAGAATGTTAGTAGTGTTTAAAACTTTAAATAGAAAAAAAAATGACAGCCTAAGATAGGTCATGCCAGAATAAATAAAAGAAATTAGAAGTCATCAAATAATGTCTAATGAAATGTTTTGTTCAGGTACATACACTTGTACCCAGATGTCAGCTTTTTCCCCCACTTAATATAATATCTGAGACAGTTAACTTAAATAAGGTAAAGGGGTTTATGTTGGCTCATATTTTTGGAGGTCCCAAATCCAAGATGAGGTGGATCTGTTGCTCTGGACTCTGATTGGGGTGCTGGATTTGCAGGTGGGGAGCACACGGCAAAGCAAAGCTGCTTATATAAGTCAAGAGACAAAATGGGATAGTGGAAGAAGCTGGCACTTGGGTCCACAGTCCCCTTCAAGCACACACCCCTAGGGACCTGAAGACGCTCATACTAGGCATCATCTCCTAAAGGTTCTGTATCTTCCAATCCCGGGAGATCAAAGCTTCAGCTCATGTTTCTCTGGGCATATTTGATATCTGGGCATCATGCGTGTCCTAGAGCATAATAAAAATAAATTGACATCCAAGTGGCATGTGTATTCAGGGCACAATACAAATGATCAGCAAAAATTACTCCGATAAAGTGTCTTGGTTCTCTTTTTTTCATATTTTCTCCCTGCATGACCTCAGACGGCATAACAACACACACTATTGACTAAGAACTAGAAACCTCCACATTGATCTGCAAGCCAGACACCTCACATGGAATTCAGCCTGGCGAACACAAGCTGCCTTTGGATAGCTGTCCACGGTGACTCATGGGCGTCTCAGCTGCAAAGTGTGTAACCCTGAACTCCACGAATCTGCTTTTCACCATCCATTTGGTTAATGGAAGCAGCATTTCGCTCATTAATTGCCACCTATTTATTTATGTATTCATTCTACAAATTCATAA
>CABHPQ010157895.1:0-14085 GCA_902168405.1 Peromyscus aztecus | reverse complement strand
AATTAGTTGGGCTCAAGATGGGACTAGTCAGGATCAAGGTGAAATTAGTTGGGCTCAAGATGATACTAGTCAGGATCAAGGTAATATTAGTCAGGCTCAAGATGATACTAGTCAAGCTCAAGATGATACTAGTTAGGCTCAAGATTGAATCTTGGATTTCCTAAAGTGTGAGAAATAAATGTCTGTTTTTTACATTTCATGCACTTTCATTAGTTCACTGTAGTGGTACTAATGGCTTAAAACATATACCAGGAGAATAACTTAACCAGAGACTATCAATAAAAATATAGACATAATAAGAAAGAACTAGATAAAAAATTATAGTTTAAAAATTGACTGAAAAAATATAAAGTGTTCACTAGAAGGTTTTCATAGCATATTTGATGATGTATAGAGACTAATTGAATTTAGATAGATCTACTGGCACCCAAGGAAAAATAAAAAAACAAACAAATCATAAGTTGTATAGGTTGCCACCAAGCACACCAGCTCATATAACAACTAGGTACAAGAGCAGTAAGGTACACAATCTGAACAACACTATGAGGCAATTTGACCAAAATCTGCAAAGCAGCACATCTAATAGTAAAAGACTATTTACTTTTCTTAAATATCAATGGAATTTTCTCCAGGGAAGATTAAGTTAGTTTTCAAACCAAGTCTTAATTCAGAAAATATTGCAGTAATGCAACATCTGCCACACAGCATAATGGAATGAAGTCAGTAGTCAATAGCAGAAAGAAACTGAAAAATTAAAAAATATGAGATAGTAAAACACCAGACTTTAATAAGCGATTGGACCAAAAAGGAAACCACAAAAGAAACTTATTGCACTTTGAGATAAACAAAACCAAAAGAACAGAAATACAAACTGAAGGAATATCACAAAAACCATAGCTGGGAGGATGCTTAGAAATAAATTTCTACATTAAATTAAGAAGAGATATCAAGTCAATAAATTGACTTCCTTTTTTCTTGGCTGTGAGAAAATTTTTGGTGATGGTAATTTAAGATAAAGGTTTATTTTGGGTCATGGTTTGAGGGCACATTTGATCACAGCAGGAACAATATGGAACAAGTGTGTGTTGCAGCTGAACACATTTCATCTGCGGGCAGAAAACAGAGAAATATGAATGTTGGTGCTCAGTTCACTTTCTCTTTTTTATTCAGCTTGACACTCCAGCCTACAGGACAGTGCCACCCATGTTAAAGGTGAGTCTTCCCATCTCCAATAACCCTTTCTAGGAGCTCCCTCACAGACATTTCCTTTATTTCCTAGTAGATCCTAGATCCTGTCAAATTGAGAATCTTAAACCATCATAACTTCCTTCTCAAGATACTGGGGAAAAGGGGCTGGAGAGATGGCTTAGTGGTTAAGACCTGTGGTTGCTCTTTCAGAGTTCCTGAGTTCAATTCCCAGCAATCACATGGTAGCTCCCAACTGTCTACAATGGGATCTGATGACCTCTTCTGTCATGCAGGCATACATGCAGATAGAGCACTCATATGCATGAATAAATAAATCTTTAGATAAAAGATACTAGAAAAGGAAGATAATCTACAAGTAAATGAACAGAATAAATGATATAATATGGCACAGAGTTCAATAAAATGGAGAAGACAAAAATAATAGAAAACAACAAAAACAAATGGGTACTTTCATAAGATAACAAAATTGACAAGACTTCTCTCTCTTTTCAAAGAAAAAAAGGAGAGATGACTCAACTTACTAGAATCAAGAAGCAACAAAGGGAATACTGATGTCAACCTTATAGAAATAGAAAGTAGAGACTACTCTGGGCACTGGATGTCAGTATATAAGACAGCCTAGATGGAACAGACAAATTCCTAGAATCCTGCAAACTTCCAAAATTTACTCAACACGAAATATGAAAAGACCCACTTCAAAGACGCTGAATCAAAAACCTTCTAACAAAGACTTAAAAGTCTTCCAGAATCCTGAGTCCACTATTCAGAAGCTAAAGCAAATGATATCACAGGTGAAGAAAAAAAAAAAACCACTACAGACTAAAGTTGTTCTTTGTGAATATAGATTCAAAAATCTTTAGTAAGGCACTAACATCCAGCCTTATGTAAATTATTATATGTCATGACCATGTATAGATTATCCAGTAAGACAATAGTGGTTAATGTACAGAAATCATCCAATACAACAGGCCATGTGTCAGTATTGAACTGCAAGTTCTGAGGAAATTACACGTGAAGGGAAATAAAAGGAGTTAAGATTGGAAATGAAAAAGAAAATCTATAAATTAATAAGGGATATGATATTATACATATAAAAATTCCTAGAGGTCTCATCTTCTAACATACCATCTTCATGGTTGAGTTCAACAGAGGAATTCTGAGAAGCTACAGATATTCATGGCACAATCCTCAATGACTGTGAACCACACAGAAACACTCAAAATATATGAAGACACAACTTATAGAACTAAAAGTGAAAGTAGTTCTGTCAAGATAAAGATTTTTAAAGATTTCTTTTGCTACTATAGTAATGCAGGAAGTTCAGTGAAGACTTGGACTTCCTACATTGCTGTATGCACGCACACAATGC
Organism: Peromyscus aztecus; assembly: GCA_902168405.1. Taxonomy (NCBI): domain Eukaryota; kingdom Metazoa; phylum Chordata; class Mammalia; order Rodentia; family Cricetidae; genus Peromyscus; species Peromyscus aztecus. The sequence goes on along the minus strand of CABHPQ010157895.1, from coordinate 11,507 downwards.
CACTTCATGCGTTGCCATTCACAGAACAAAAACACCTAACACAGCAGAATATGCCTTCTATTGATATCCAACCATTCTAATAAATTTAAATTTGGAGTCAAAATTATACTTGAAAAATTTAAGCTTATCGATACATGAACAGGCAAGCTACACATGGCAGCATTTGCAGCTTTTTATTTACATTAATCATTTCAGATTGCCTGTATTTAGAATGTATAAAATATTCCTACATCTCAGAAGTAGAACATTTGTATATTTAAAAGGGCAAACATGTGAATGTCTATTTTGTAAAGGATGAGCAATGTCATCAATATTAGTTATGAGAAATCTACAAGTGAGACACAGTAAATAATGGTATAAGATTCAAAGACTGACACCATCAAGTGTTGAAAAGGATCCAGAGCAACTAGAACTCTCATTGCTAGTGGGAATACAACATGGTTAAGACTTTGGATTACTTATTGAGAATTTCTAACAAAGTTACTTCCTACCCTCACTTTCTCTCCCCTTCTCATTCTTAATTACCTAACAGAAATAAACTATATATCCTCAAAATATCAGTACAAAGCAATTATATTTATAAAAGTCTCCAAACTGAAAACAACACAAATGCTTACCAGCAGAAGGACGAATATGCACGGATATGACTCAGCAATGAAAAGGAACAAACCAATGACACGAATATAGTCTACAGAGTAGGGTGGGGTGGGGGAGGTGGTGGGTGTCAGCTTGACAGAAGCTCAGGCACATTTGTAGAATGATGAATTTCATATGAATAGATATGTGGGCTACATAGATGTGTAGTTCTGTCAAAATTAAGTGGAGTTTATTTTGAAAATTAGTGTACATCTCCATAAATAATAACAATGAAATTCTTCCTGGAGGAAGGGAAATAAAAAATAATGAATCCCCCCCCAAAAAAACATAGTTTCTCTCTTGCCTTTAAGGTTTCAATAAAAACAGAATGACGGACGCAAAACTCTTGGTAAGGGACATTAATTCTATGAAGCAAGTTAGAAGACAATGGACAGATTGGGCATTCGTGTGGTACTCCTGAGTAACACATGAATACTGGAAATTCGGGTTTTCTCAATCTTCTCTATTTTCCAAAATGCAGTGGTATGGGGTGGCGGGTGGTGCTGATATTTGCTCCCAATCTGCAGAGGCTGGTAACCTTTCCTTTGTATCTTCACAATTCCTGATTGGTAAGTAGAAACGAGGACTGTTTGAGAGCTCTCTGCCTCCCACCTGCTGATTTTCAGTAGCAGAAGTATTACTCAAATTGCACTTCTTTGCAGAGAATGTATTATGCCCCCTTTGCTGATGCTGATGCTGTTTCCATAGAATTGTCCTATTTTTAAAGTGAATGTTGGCATTTTGAAATAATCTTCAATATTCTATGAGAATTAATTATTGATCAAGCATCTTTTATTAAAAACCCTACTTAGTATCTGTAAGGGTTTTGTCCTGGTCAGAGAATCTATTGGGGCACAGTCCTGCCTTCTGCATGTACATACCAGCTGATGACTTCCCCTTGCAGTTGAGTGTTAGGAAAACCTCCCTCCCTCCCTCTCTCCCTCCCTCTCTCTCTCTCTCTCTTTCTCTCTCTATATATATATATATATATATATATATATAAAATTTGTAATGATCAGTGTGGTGGTTCGAGTGAGAAAAGTCCCCCATAGGCTCATGTATTTGAACGCTTGGTCCCTAGTTGGTGGCCCTATTTAGGGAGGTTGTGGAACCTTTTGGAGATGGAGCCTGGCTGGAGGAAGTACATTACTAGGAGAGCTTTGAGGTTCTTAGCCTTACTTCACTTCTTTTTTTTTTTGGTTTTTCGAGACAGGGTTTCTCTGTGTAGCTTTGCGCCTTTCCTGGAACTCACTTGGTAGCCCAGGCTGGCCTCGAACTCACAGAGATCCGCCTGGCTCTGCCTCCCGAGTGCTGGGATTAAAGGCGTGCGCCACCACCGCCCAGCCTTACCTCATTTCTTGAATGGATGAAAATGTGGTCAAGTGACTTCCTGCTTCTGCTACCATGTCATATCTTCCCAGCCAAGATAGTTCTTAACCCTGTGGAATCATAAACTAAAAAATAAACAAACAAAAACAAAAAGCCTCTATCTCCCATAAGTTGCTTTTGGTTGTGGTATTTTTTGATCCAATGTGTTTTTTATTAATTAAATTTTTCATTTATTTTACATCCCAACTGCAGCTCCCTCTCCTCCCAAGGCTACACAGAGAAACTCTGTCTTCAAAAACAAAAGCAACAACAGAAAAGAAAGAAAGAAGGAAAGAAGAAAAAAAGAAGAGAAAGAAAGAGAGAGAGAAAAAGAGAGGGAGAGAGAGTATTTTATAACTCTTTATACCAGAGTTATAAAATACTCCTATCTCACTATTACTCAGGATCAGTGAAATCCGATTTCCTGGCAGTATTTTCTCCCAAAGCTTTACAGTTGATTTCAGTGTGCAGATAGAATTGAAGGCACCTGGCATCAGGCATGAGAGAGTGGCAACTTTGTATGTGGTTGTGGAGTTTTCATGCTTCCAATTATTAATTCACCTATTAATTCATGAACTTGGTCGTTCTTAATAATGCACTCATTCATCCCTTAAGTTATTCAGTGAGTGTTTAATTTTCCAGCTACTATTTATTTCTTCATTCTTTTGTCCCCTTACTGGTCAGGGATCAACCTCTAAATATTTATGCAAACCGAGACTCTGAACTTTCAGAAACAGAAACATGAACCTAACACAGTGGCTCATTATCTTATCATCAGGTGGGTGCAGCAGTGTTTTCAGAATGTGTTAAGAATCATTACTTCTTTGTTTATTGACAGATATTATAAGAAGCATTCACTCACAGGCTAATTCTGAACCAATGAAACATTTGTTTTAATGACATTAGCACAAAATGACAATAATCCCTGTATCTCTGACACATCTCAGGATCTAGAAATCCAAAACTTACATTTGCTGGAGTTTATTATGACTGAGGAAAATAAATAAATGATGTTAATTACCACATTGCTCCCACCTTTCATCAAATAAAGCCTAGTTTAGTAATTTTCTGCTGAAAGATCCAGAAAATGGTTCTAAGCAACTTTGATTTAATTCTTGGTCTCTTATCTACTTCTAGATAGATTTTATTTTATTTTTTTTAAAAATTGTTTTATTCATTTTACGTACCAACCACAGATCTTCCTCTCATCCCTCCTCTCACTTTCCCCCTTTTCCTCCCATCTGCTTCTCCAAAAGGGTAAGTTCTGTCATTGGGGACAGCTAAGCCTGGTACATTCAGTTGAGGCAGGACCAAGCCCCTCCCCACTTTATCAAGGGTGAGCAAGGTGTCTGACCACAGGTAATGGGATCCAGAAAGCCAGCTCATTCACCAGGGACAGATCCTGGTCACACTGCTAGGGGCCTCTCAAACAGATCCAGCTACACAACTGTCTCTCGTATGCCGAGGATCTAGTCTGGTCCCATGCAGATTCCACAGCTGTTGGTCGAAAGTTTGTGAGTTCCTTTGAGCTTGGTTCAATTGTTTCTATAGATCTCCCCATCATGATCTTGACTCCCCTTGCTCATATAATCCCTCTTCCCTCTCTTGGACTGAACTCCTGGAGCTCGGCCTGGTGCATGACTATGGATCCCTGCATCTGCTTCAATCAGGTACTAGACGAAGGCTCTATGATGACAATTAGGATATTCACCAATCTGATTACTGGGTTAGGCCAGTTCAAGCATCCTCTCCACTGTTGCTAGTAGTCTAATCTGAGGCCATCTAGACAGTTGTGTAGCTTGGTCTCAGGTTGTTAAGGAAGTTTTTTTTCCCCAAGGGAATAACATGCATTTGAAAGTGGTATTTGTGTTTAATTTAGAAAGTCATCAGGCTTCATCACAGATGGATAATGTCTGGACTCTACCCATGTTACACTTTCTTGAATTTCTGTAAACTCCTTGTTTTCAAATGTAATTTCTAGAGACAGAACTTTCCAAATGAGTCACTAGAGATATCCATCTGAGACTGCGGTTGTGTGTGTGTGAGTGTGTGTGTGTGTGTATGTATGTATGTGTGTGTGTAGGTCAGAGGTCAATATTGACAGCTATCTTCCTGTAGTCAATCTCCCATGGAATCTGGGGCCTAACACTTCCAGAAGACTGTTTAGATAGTCAGCTCTCAGGATCCCACTACCTCTGCCTTCCTGACTCTGGGATTACAAGTTTGCACCACCACACTCAGCTTTTTTTCCTGTGAGTGTTGGGGATCCGAGTTCAAGTCCTCATGCTTGCACCCAGGCATGTCACTGACTCAGTCCTCCCCGTAGACCACTCTGTTCTTGACAACCTAAGTTCCTCAGAATTCATTCAGTTTATTCAACCTCTGAAACTCAGTAATTTTTAAGAGTATTAAATTATTTTTAGTGTTAGCATAACATACGTTCGTTTTCTTCAAATGGAACAAGAGGAGGTCAAGGAGGCTAATGACATTGTCTTTGTTTATCATTTCTAGTCTCACTCTACAGAACTTTCTAGCATTGTTTTCTAAGTACTACTACCAGGCATTTTGTTTATGTATAACCCTGTAGCCCAGATTCCTCAAACTGGGAAAAAAGAAGAAAGGGGAAAATTATCTAATAGTTCTTATCTCCAAGTAAACAACCAGTTGCAGCTTGGGATACACCTCAAGGGCAGAACTCTTGCCTAGCATATGTGAAGTCCTAGGTTTGATCTCCAACAGTTTAGGAGTGGTGGTGGGGTATATTATCCAACAATCATAGGTCGTCTAAACTTTCAGATTCCAGGTGACCAATTTTGGTTGTTGAACAGTATCTCTTGAGTCAGCTTCAGGAAAGGATGGCAGAGAATCTGATGGAGATAATGGAAAATACTTTTAAACTTCCAGTTGGAACACCCATACCCCCAATATCATGGAAGAAGCAGCTAAGGCTGAGAATCTGAAATTGTATCTAATAGGATTTTAATATGCTTTGTATGCTTGTAAGTGTGTTAGTTTGTGAAGAGTTATGGACTCAGGAATTATTAGTCTTCTTCTTTTTTTTTGTTTCTTTGTTTATTTTTCGAGACAAGGTTTCTCTGTATAGTTTTGGTGACTGTCCTGGATCTCTCTCTGTAGACCAGGCTGGCCTCGAACTCACAGAGATCCTTCTGGCTCTGCCTCCCAATTGCTGGGGTTAAAGGCATGCACCACCGCTGCCTGGAAATTATTAGTCTTTTAATTCATGGCTGTGGTATTACATTGACATATTAGATAGAATTTTTCATATCACAAAATTCCCAACTATCATCATTGGTTGCCAGAAAATTTACAGCCAACCTTTCAAAACTTACTCAAAGCCAAATACGTTTAAAAGCAATCATTACAATCCTTCAAACTTTTACAGTGAAGATCATACTTACTTTAGTATGTGGATATTCTCATTAGTTTGCTCTACTGTGTGAAGGGTGTGAGTGCTTTCAAAAGTAAGAATCATGGCCTAAGGGGAAGGTATTAAAATGGTCTTGCATAAAGGAAAAGCTCAGAGAAGTCTGCCATTTAAAGAACTCAGATATAATGCTAATGAAGAGAGCTGCTGACCAGAGAGAAGCATAGCTAATGTGTTTGCCTAGATACACATGCCTGTAAATTTCTGAGGGCACAATGCTTCCAAAGCAAATGGCTGAAACTGGAAAGATCTCATCCAATCAAGACATTCATAGAGAAAGAAATGAAGAAAACAGACCTAGACAATCTCAGGTAAGACCAAGGAGCTTGCACTGGTCACTTTTCTTGGTTTGAATGTCAGGTTATAGGTGTAGCATTAGGGTGTCTGCAGTCTCAACTGGGAGGCTATGATATTTGTTGGTGCACACCATTGTGTTGCCAACAATGAGAACATTGTTCATCTCGTGAGACAGTCTTTAGAAATAGAGACTCTGCTCCCAATGAAGTTTCACATGGAGCTCATCAAGATTCACTTCTTGACTCTGGAAAGGTACTTCAGTGAAATCTTTTCCAAGTTGTTCTAGAATTTGATGAAAGCCATAGGTTAAGGAAACTCACTTGCTGGTTGTATTCTAGCACTCCCTTTGTATACATGAAGCAATGGATAAGTATGTTTCTTTAAACATTCTTTTGCAAACCGTAGCTATCTGAATTGAAATGAGCATACCATAAACAAACCACAGTTTCAGATGTCTTCTCAGTGCCTACTTGCCAAACAATTTGAGTTCTTTGTGTTCTGCTATGAATTATACACGAAATAGCTGGTTGTAAAAATGTAGCAGTCTATTTGAAATATTTTGATTACCTATTTTTCTGACTCTTCCTCTTTTTGTTCTCTTTAAACACAGCATTCATCTCCCTTGTCTCCCAGGCTCAAGGGCCATCCTTTGAGTGATTAAATTGCTCCATTCATGCCACATATATGAATTATGTGCCCAGAAATAGGAATTCACAATTAACACAAGGTGCATTTATGTGAGATGTTATAATTTGTAGTTTGGGAAATAGAATTTCTTGAAATTTTCCATTTACTCAGAATCCTGGGTATGTTAAGGAGAGACTCCACCTGTGCTCCGAATGGACACTGTGTTCAACACTTCCTTCTCAAGCTTGGTTATTATTGTGAGAAAAGTAAGTCGTTCTCTTTATAATTTCAATAATAGTGTTGGTGCCAAAGCAAATAATGAAAGCAAAAAGTGGGGAACAACTGACGTACTCAGAGCATGTGGAATAGACAATATGTGAGTGGACGCCTTCTTTATTCCTATGTTGCACTTCACAAGTCCTGCGACTATTGGCGTTGTTCTTGGGATGTCCGATGACAGTAAGCTCTCAAACCATTTGTTTGATGATAATCATAATCAAGGCACAATAATGAAACACACTGATGCACGTTAATTATTTCCTGTTATCAACTCAAAAACTGACATCATTAGTGCTGACAAGAGAACTCCCGAAATGTAAGTGAATCCAAACTAATTGGAAATTTTTCTTACCATCAACAAAAGGCCTCACAAGTACTCTGGTCCAGGAATTGTATTTTTGAGAATCTAGTTTCAGAAAATAATTACAATAGTCTAAATACTGTAAAATATGTGCAAACATTTATAGCTTTTGATATTTGTAATGGCTGAACATTATAAAGTACTTATAGCAACTGTAGCAAATATTTCAAATGTATTGTTCCACTTGATTATTATCAAGACTTTTAAAAATATTTAATGTTATTCCTTCTATGTTCTTGATTTAAAATTGGTTGCTAATGAGAAAATAATAGGATTAATTATTTTTTATTAAGAAAAATTTTTTATTCATTTTACATTCCAATCAAAGATCCCCCTCTTCCCTTCTCTTGCCCCTCCAGCCTCCCCCTCCCAACCCATGCTCCATTCCCTCCTACAAGAAGGTAAGACCTCCCATGGGGAGTCAGCAGAGCTTGGTACATGTAGTAGAGATAGGTCCAAGCCCCTCTCCCTGCCTCAAGGCTGTACTAGCTGTCCCATCATAGGTAGTGGACTCCAAAAAGCCTGTTCATGCACCAACAATTGATTCTGATCTCACTCCCGGCGGGGGCCCCCTTAAGCAGATCAAGCTACACATCTGTCTCACTATGCAGAGGGCCTAGTCCAGTCCCATGCAGGCTCCACAGCTGTTGATCCAAATTTCATGAGTTCCCACTAGTTTGGTTTGGTTGTCTCTGTAGGTTTCCCCATCATGATCTTGATGCCTTTGCTCATAGGATCCCTCTTCTCTCTCTTCGACTGGACTCCTGGAGCTTGGCCTGGTGTTTGGCTGTGGATCTCTGCATCTGCTTCAGGTACTGGAGAAGGGCTCTATGATGACAGTGGAGAGTAGGGAATGGGGGATGAAAACATAAGGGAATGGGATGGTCGAGCTGGAACAGAGATGGAGTGGGAGAGCAATGAAAGAGATACCATGATAGAAGGAAACATCATGGGAATAGGGAGAAACTGGGTGCTAGGGAAGTTTCCAGGAATCCCCAAGGATGACCCCAGCTTAGAATACTAGCAATAGTGGAGAGGGTGTCTGAACTGGCTTACCCCAGTGATCAGATCAGTGAATAACCTAACTGTCACAATAGGATTAATTAATCCATAATTTTGTTACTAAAATTAATGGGATGGGCATTAAAACCTTGGTTTTATAGAGTTTTTATATATTCTTTCATTTTGTCAATTTTGGAAGTTTTAAGGTTAAAGATAAAAATGTAATTTTGTGATATGCTGTTGCTGCTTTTATTTCCCCTCCTCCTTTCTCCCTCATCTTCCCCTGCCCACACCTTTATATATACTAGTCAAGTACTCCACCAGTGAGTGACACTTCCAGTCCTGAAATAGGATTTTATGTATTTTTAAATTTATTCTAATTAATAAGTAAACCTTGTATATACTTACATAGAAACACATATGGTTTTGTTATATTTATACATTATATAATGGCTAGATCAGGCTACTTAACATATACATTACTATGAAAATTTTATGAATTGTCACTTGAAATCTAAATTAGCCATTTGCAGGTTTAAAATATATTGCTACTAACTATAGTTGCCACAATAGACAATATATCTCTTAAATTTAGTCCTCCTGACTAGGTTAAATGTGTTGTCTGAGCAACACGTGGAGTCTTCCCACGTTCAGTCTCTGGCAGTAACAGCTTCCCTCTGTTGATAGGTCAACCTCTTCAGATTCTGCATGTAAGTGGAGTTACTTCTGATTTGTCCTTGTGAACCTGCTTATTTCACTTATTATCCTTTTGGGTCCATCAATGTAGTTGCACATACCACTTTCCTTCTTGGTTTAATTTAAATAGTTTATTGTGTGTATACATACCACATTCTCTTTACTCATTCTTGTGGTGATATTGTGTTCCCCAATATATTGTGCACCTTAATAAACTTATCTGGGGTCAGAGAACAGAGCAGCCACTAGATAGACATAGGAGCCAGAAAATGGTGGCACTCACACACACCTTTGATCCTAGCATTTTGGAGGCAGAGACCCATCCGGATCTCTGTGAGTTCAAAGCCACACTGGAAACAGCCAAGCATGGTGACACACGCCTTTAATCCCAGGAATTGAAGGCAAGAAGCAAAAAGGTATTAAAGGAATGAGGACCAGGAACTAGAAGCTGCTTAAGCTTTTAGGCTTTTAAGCAGCAGTTCAGCTGAGGTCCATTTGGATGAGGACTCAGAGGCTTCCAGTCTGAGGAAACAGGATCAGCTGAGGAACTGGCAAGGTGAGGAAGCTGTGGCTTGTTCTGCTTCTCTGACCTTCCAGCATTCACCCCAATACCTGGCTTCAGGTTTGATTTTATTAATGAGACCTTTTAAGATCCATGCTACACATTCTTGCAGTAGGGTGACTCCTATCTTGTTCATTCTGAAAAGTAGTACAGAGAATATGGGCGTGCAGGCCTCTCACATAATGGATTGATTTCATTTTCTTTAGTTATACACCTAGTTGTAGAATTGGCAGAACTTAGGATAACTTTTCATTTTTAAAGATGTATTTATTTATTATGTATACAGAAGAGGGTGCCAGATCTTATTACAGATGGTTGTGAGCCACCGTGTGGTTGCTGGGAATTGAACTCAGGACTTCTGGAAGAGCAGTCGGTGCTCTTAACCTCTGAGCCATCTCTCCAGCCCCAACTTTTCATTTTTAAATAACCACAATACTTCCTATAATTTAAACACTTGGAAGGCTGGGGCAGGAGAACTGCCTCAAATTCAAAGCCAGCCTGGGCTATATAGTGAATACCAGGGTAGCCCAGGATATATAGAAAGACCCTCCCCAAACTCCTCTCCCTCCCCCATCAACAAAAGGCAGAAGGAAACGAAACCTCCATACTCTTTTTCATAATGGCTATCCATGCTAATTAACATCCCCATTATCAGTATCCATGGTTTCCTCTTTCTGTATCCTCAGCAACACTTATTATATTTTTATTGTTTTAATAAAACCATTTTTAGCAGGTATAGGTACTATCTCATTGTGGCTTTAACGTTCACTTCTATGATGTGTAGCTGAAGTTTTTTTGGTCCTGCCCAGCTCCCAGGGCCCTGTGGCTGCTTGAACCTGAGTAAACACACAGAGGCTTATATTAATTAAAACTGCTCAGCCATTAGCTCAGGCCTGCAACTGACTAGCTCTTACGTTTAAACTAACCCATAATTCTTATTTATGTTTAGCCACATGGCTTGGTACCTTTTCTCAGTTCTGCCTTGTCGTCTTGCTTCCTCTGTGTCTGGCTGGCGATTCCTGACTCAACCTTCCTGTTCCCAGCATTCTTCTCTCTGCTTATCCTGCCTATACTATACTTCCTGCCTGGCTACTGGCCAATCAGCATTTTATTTATCAACCAATCAGAGCAACACATTCACAGCATAAAGAATGACATTCTCATCAATGATGGTTAGTGATATTGAACCTTTTTCATATACCTACTGGCACTTAGTGTCTTGGAAGGAGTGTCTATTAGGATCCTTTGCCCATTTTTAACTTGGGTTATTTATTTTACTGTTGACTAGAACTCTGTGAATATTTTGGATATTAATTCTTTATGGGATGTCTGGATCATATATACCTCCTTCAGCTCAGGTTTTGTCTTTGTTCTGTTGAGATTTTTCCATTGTTTACAGAAGATTTTAATGGGATGCACTTCATTGCCCTACTCTCCTGTTGCCTATACTTTGGGTTCATACTCTAGAAGAAAAAAAAAAAAACATTGTTTAAACCAGTGCAAATGAGAATTTTCCTATTTATTTCTAGTAATTTTATACTTACCAGCCTTGTGTTTAAGTTTGAAATTCATTGTTTAATTAATGCAACAAAATAATTTAATTTCATTTTGTAAGTATACGTTCAATTTTCTTGGCATCTTTATTAAAACAACAATTTTTTTCTTTTGTTTATTATTGGACTTTTGTCAATAATTCATTGGCTATAAATGTCTGCATTTTGTACCTAGTACTTAATTTTGTTTCATTGATCCGTATGTCTATTCCAGTAAAGTTTTGATATGACAGCATTGTAATAAATTTTGTTACAGGAATGTAATGCTTCTAACTGTGCTCTTCTTTTTGCTCAAGATTGCTTTAATTGGTTAAGATAGTATTTACTTTCATGTGTATATTGAGGTTTTATTATTCCTTTGTGGAAAGCCCCATTAGAATTTTTATGTAATTATGTAAACATTATTCTCATTGGCTTGAGACTGAGTTGCCCCTGGGATCTGAATGTTGTGTCAGACAGTGGCACAGCCGGCTCCCTTCCTCCAGACCTGACTCCTGTCTGCTCACCAATCTCTGTTTTGTTGTCTAATGTATTTTCTAACTGACAATGAGATACTGCAATCGCGCATCTGCCTCTTACGATCTTTTCCTTTTGATTGCTATCAGCAGGCTTAAATCTGTAACATCCTCCACTGCCAGCCCAGCCTGCAGAGGACTGCTACCTTGAGAATCTCAAGAGCAC